>JANTCA010087879.1:0-13967 GCA_024741275.1 Chironex yamaguchii | reverse complement strand
TCTTGTTTATGATTGGCTAGTTTTGCTACATGTTTTGTATAAATAGGTTGCAATATACATATACTTTCCTTTCTGACGTTTCATACTCTGAGGCGATTTTCAAGTTTTGTACCACAAAAAGATTGTTCAAAGATACAATTGCAAATTTCAAATAAACGGTACACATCATAGGTTAGCAACATTTTAAATTTGAAAATTACAAGTTAGATTCATGTCCTGACTAGTCACCGAAACTTTTCTCTCTTGGCTTTTCTGCTCATGTCTATTGTGTCCTAATAATCTGCATGAAAAAGCATATCTTTGTAGCCATGCCAAAAAATCCACAAACAGTGACAAAGTATCACTACTTGATTGGTATTGTAAGATGACTTTTTGTACATCCGATTGATACTTGCAAATTGCACACAGCTACTTAAGATTGTTGCTTAATAATTATAACAGTAGAACTATCAAGTAATGAATTACCAGTAATACATCACACAAATATCACCTTTATCACCAATGACATTGCATACTGATATTACAAATGTAATTTGTTAGTGTGTATAAATGTTATGTTGTTTGTGTTCTTTTGTGTACTGGTTAAGCTAATTTGTTAGTTAGTTAGTATGAAGTACGTGCACTGCATTAAGGGTTTTGATTTGGTTTGTTACAGTCCTTTGTGAAATGTTACTTGTTTCTTGGAAGTGGTAGTTTTAAAGGAAATGTTCATTTTTCAGTTTAAGAAAGACAGTTCCAAAACAGTTCCAGATAAATTTTAAATTGGATTTGTACAAAAATGTGTGCTACACAATGTCTGCAAGCTAGTGAGTCCATGTTCTTGTATCTTGTTTATGCAATTCATGGTGTCAAAAGGAAAATCCAGATTATATGTAAAATTATCAGACTGTTGGTGAATTGATAACCATGGACTAGCTTGTTTTGTGCTTTGTAGTGGTCATTGTTAATTTATCATAGAGAAAATTTGGATTCAATAGGACTGTACTTGTGTCTCGTCTCATAGTACGGCACTTGCATGAGTCTAAAAAGTATTACATTTGCGCTTTTGATGGATACTTCCTCTGTTACTTTTGACTTTTTCCAGATGACTTTCAAGACTCACCCACTCTACCTCCAACCAAAAAAGCCAAATCTACAAAACCATCTCCCAAGAAGAAGAAAGACAAAAAAGATACTGCAGGAAGAGACTTGACCTCTCATTCATCTGAAGAAACTGTAATGAAGAAGTCATCAAGGTATGTAATGACCACACAAAGACCAAGGCAAAAGCTACCTCGAAAATTTGATTTATGTTTCTGATTAAAAGGTTGCCATATATGTATATGGTACTTTCCTTTCTGATGATTCAAAATAAAGAGTGTCAGATGAAAAGAGCCTTAAAGTATGTCTTTAGCGCAGTGTTGCAAGTTTTCAAAGCAATTTGTCAAGTTTTGTTCTGCAAAAGATTTTTCAAGTGTAACATTTTCAAATGAAACAGGTACATAGTTAGATATTATTTTGAATGTTGTATTAGATATTGTTTTTGGATAAATGTATTGAATATTTATTCCTTTTATAGGTATTGCTTTAGATATTCAAAAACATGGTAACAATATCTAATAAGAGCAAAATAATATCAAAATGATATGACATGATGCTGGGTATCTAATTGGAAGGGCATCTGACATGTTTACTTTGTTCCTTTTGCATCTGCTTGATTCTTTTTAATTTATTTTGATCCTTAGCAATTTGTTTGATCCTTTTTGATTTATTTTGTTCCTTCAGCATTTGTTTGATCCTTTTTAATTTATTTTGATCCTTAGCAACTTGTTTTATCCTTTTTGATTTATTTTGTTCCTTCAGCATTTGTTTGATCCTTTTTAATTTATTTTGTTCCTTCAGCATTTGTTTGATCCTTTTTGATTTATTTTGTTCCTTCAGCATTTGTTTGATCCTTTTTAATTTATTTTGATCCTTAGCAACTTGTTTTATCCTTTTTGATTTATTTTGTTCCTTCAGCATTTGTTTGATCCTTTTTAATTTATTTTGTTCCTTCAGCATTTGTTTGATCCTTTTTAATTTATTTTGTTCCTTCAGCATTTGTTTGATTCCTTTTAATTTTTTGTGATCCGTAGGCAATTGTTTGATCCTTTTTAATTTATTGTGATCGTTAGGAATTTGTTTGATGCTTTTTAATTTATTGTGATCCTTAGGAATTTGTTTGATCCTTTTTAATTTATTGTGATCCTTAAGAATTTGTTTGATCCTTTTTAATTTATTTTGTTCCTTCAGCATTTGCTTGATTCTTTTTAATTTATTTTGTTGCTTCAGCATTTGTTTGATCCTTTTTAATTTATTGTAATCCTTAGGAATTTGTTTGATCCTTTTTAATTTATTTTTTTCCTTCAGCATTTGTTTGATTCTTTTTAATTTATTTTGTTCCTTCAGCATTTATTTGATTCTTGTTTATATTTTTTTGTTCCATAGGCATTTGTCTTTAGTGTATTTTATTCCCTTTTAATTTATTTTGTTCCTTTGTCATTTGTTTGTTTGGTTTTAGGCTCTCAGTTGAGGAAAAAGTGTTTAATCGTGATCTTCAGGCGGCTTTGGAATTATCCACAAATCAGGCAAATGGTCAGGAGATGCCATCAAGAGTAACATTAGAAGAGAGTAACTCCGTTGTAAATAACTGTCTAGGTAATGAAGGAATATTTGTTCTTTCTATGTTTATTGTATGATTTTCAAGTGAATACAAAGCCAAATAATATATATATACATATAGGTAGGTATATATTACCTCAGAAGAGAATTAATGCTCTTCCTTATTTCTCATGAGTGGACCATTACCAAAATTGTTGAACTGAGAGAGAGCTAACAGGGACCGAATTTGCAAGCCTCAAAGCCAACACACAAATCCTTTTACCTTGCTGAATGAAAAGCTTTGCAATTCTTTGGTATCAATAGTCAGAACTGTCTATTATGAATCCATTATTTTAATTTTGGGGTTTCTCAAAATTCCAGCTTTCAGCTAGACAGAGCCATTGCTTGAGGGTTGATACAAGAAGCAGGAGGGGTGGTTCAAGGGTCCCAATGTACCGACTTAAGTTGGTGAAGATAGATTGGTTATTTTTTTCATATTGTTTTTTGTCAAACAGACGCATTGAAAGATGAAAAGGGTGTAAATAGCAAAAGGAAGAAACCAGATAAAGATGACGATGATTATCACGTTGAAGATGAAAATGACAGTTCCAACAGTGAAGATGACATTTTATCAGATGAAAGTGGTGAAGAATATGAAACAGCCTTGACTAAAAGGAAAAAGTCATCAAAGAAAGAAAAATCATCAAGGCCAGCAAAAACAAAAAAAACAAATCAGGGTTTGTACAAAGATGTTACCTTGTTTAATTTTTACCTCTGACCTACCAATACTAGAAAACTATGACAACATATCACGTGACACTGGCTGGGCACTATAGTTGCACAACAATGGTAATGATATAATCCATGAGTTATGTAAAGCAAAAATAACCTACAGTGATTTAAAATTTGACTGGAGAAAACAAATCAAAATTACCTAACAATATGTCAGCTTGAGATAGACATTGTATGGAAGACAATAAAAACTTAATTCAATAAATTCTGATGTATAGAATAGCATTTTAGATCAGCTATACCAATACTATAACACTATTACAGCATGTCATGTTAAGCCTGCTGGGCACATTCTTTGACTTTTTGGGTATTATCACAGGAACAGTGGTAATATGGTTCCTGGATGATGTAAAAGAAAAAATATAGTCATATTTACCAGCATTAATTTGCAGACCATACAATGAAATGGATGGAAGAAGTTTAAGTATTAATATTTACAAACTGTTCTGTTGTCCATTCTTGTTTTGTTTTTCTAACTGATATTCGCTTTTGAGGGGATATTCTTTGATACGCTATTCACTTGACAGTCTTTGTGGTGGTATTCTTTATGCAATTGATACATGAGTTATGTTAACTTAAACTGAAAAGAGCCTTATCATTCAGCAAGAAAGAATCCTTTTATACATTCTTAAATCCAGATGGTGATCATGATCCCTCCAAACATCTTATCACTTGTTTCAAAGCCAGTTTTGGACATGGTCTCAAAATTATCATCGTAACCTGTCATTAACTATTTTAGTAATGCTAGTAACAGAGAAATTGACGGACAGACAGACTGACTGAATGAATGACTAAACACTGGAAAAACACAACCTCCTAAGGCAAGGTAGAAAATATTCTTCTACATCTGCCTTTGCCATGCTTCAAAAACAAGTTTCTGGTTCTCTCAAGTAAAAAGAGGTTGACACAAGATGCATGAGCTGTCTAAACCGAGTCTGTCACTTCCATGTCTCATAGGGATGCCCGCTAGTGTTAAAAATTCATCAAATGTGGTGCAGAAAAACACTGCAGCAAAGGCACCAAATACCGGATTCACAAAAGCAACATTAAAGAAGCCTGCAAACTCAACATCGGCCTCCCCATCGACACGAGACCCATCAAATCAATTTGGTAAGTGCTATTTATACAAAGTGGAAGTTATATTAAATATGTCTTAAACAGAGCAGCTGTTTTCCTAGCCCGTGACCTTTTCTTGAAAGCATCTACCTTGAAACTTTAAAAAACGAATCACTACTTTACTATAACTGACTAACATGGTCCTGTGTCAGGTAAGACTGAAGCAATTAAACTATAAAGTTAGTCTGCTATCTAGTCGACAAAACTAGTTATATCTTTGGTGCATGTTTGTCAAGACGTTGTTTAATTGGTACAGTGGAAACACTAAAACTTGAAACCTGATAAATTATTAGATGTTGAGTACACCATCCAAGGTCCCGTTGTAGAGCTGTCAAGCAGCACTTTTGCATAAAAAAGTAGGATTAACCACCATGAAACAGGAAGGCTGACCATCTCAACTGACATCATTCAATTAGGATGCCTGTAACAAATCGAAACCAGCACAGGGCTTTATAATGAATATTGATACATAGATGACTTACTCTAAATCTTATCCATGACTTACAACAGCTCAGTCCAAACCACACTTTTTAGTAAAGTTTATAAATAATGGCAAAGTTGGTCTAGATGGTGTGGCATTATCCAGTTTGTGATGTTTTCAGTGCCATGAAGCCTTTTTTATATTAAGACAGATTCTGTTAGATCACCCTGTACTCAGGGCTTGGATAAGTGAGCTGCCAGCTTGGTGGAAATGTACTTCTAAGCCTGTGAAGATATGTTGATAAGCAAATAGAGAGCTGCTTAGTGATTTGACAATGTTACCATTGTCATTTTTGACCCAAGATGGAAGCAGTGCAAATGATGTGCAAAACAGCATTTGCAAAACACTTGTCAAATACGTGGCAACACTAATTCTAAAGCAAATCCCACTTTAAGTTTATTGGTCTTTCGTGTAAATACCATGAACATGATTTTAGCAAAACTTTATTTATTGATATATCATTGTTCTTATTTATTTGTTTTAAAGGAGCAACAATTGAAAGTCGAGGTGTTAGTCCAGGATTATCAAGAGTTACATTCGGAGGAGGACTTGGAGGAGTCCATGTAAGACAAAGTGGACCAAGTGGCATTCGTTTGGGACTTTCTAGAAATATTCGAGTTTCCAAACCACTGCACCCTAAAGCCTCCCCGGGGCCTTGATAGCAATTGTTCCATTTCACCGTAACAAAGAAAAGGCAGAGAACTTTGAATGAAAGAGGAAAATATTTTGTGAACATTTCCTTTGTGACATCTAAGGATTGATTGTTGTATGATAAGAGTTGATAATGCAGAAAATCAATGGCAGAGAACTTTGAATGAAAGAGGAAAATATTTTGTGAACATTTCCTTTGTGACATCTAAGGATTGATTGTTGTATGATAAGAGTTGATAATGCAGAAAATCAACTTTGATGACCTTTGACACCTGAGGCACAAACTGAAGCAGTGAATGCCACATCCAAGGTAATCTGTGGTCAATGATGAAGTGCAGTTCTTTACAACTTTACATGTCTTCGCTGTAAATTTATACCATTTCTACTTATAATTTCTGGCCCATCCTGTTTTTGACATCATAAAGGAACAAATAAGTTATTTATTCAGTGAAATGTATTTCAGTACATGACAAACACTTTCTTTGGAAGCAGACTACAAAGTGTGCATTAAATAATAGTGCATGCTTTATATTTTTTGTCTTTGAGCAATACATATAGTTTGTGCATCTTTTTAATTTGTGTGCACTTGTTATTGAAGGTGTTACATTTCTGTGTATTTTAACACAGACATGTATGAAAGACTAGTGAAAATGACGAAAAGATTACTCGTGCATACCATGCACATAACTGCATGTACAATGGTAGGTAAACACATGCATTGTTGCTTTATGTGCAATTTCATGTGTGTATGGTATTATACATTGCCACAAATATGCATTGGTCTTGTGTACTATCCAGACAGTGCATTGCTGGTCATGTGCATTGTGTGTAGTTGCTCATACACTGTCGTGTGTGCATTGTTTGTGATGTTTATTATTACATATATGCATAATATCACTCCCATTGTATATATTGGCATTTGTCTTTGTGTGAATATCTAATATGGTGGTCACTGGTGGTATCTGGTAGATAGATTAGATAGATAGATAGACAGACAGACAGACAGACAGATAGATAGATTAAATGTTAGATGGATGGATGGATGGATGGATAGACAGATAGATAGAATTAAAAATAAATGTGTTTGATTATGATAGTTAGAGATTTGGTCTCCTGTCAAAACTTGTAACAGTTGTATTAAGTGCATCTTATAAAGGTATTACATATTATTAATGACAGTAGATATCCTCCAGAAAATAGAGACTCTTGCGGTCAGTGATGACATGGGAGATTCTCATTCCTTCAGCTTTGAAAAGCAAGGAGAATGGGTACCAGTCTATTATGACAATTCATTTTATATACGCCAAGTCACACATATAATTAGTAAGAACAGGACATTGATAAGATACATGGAGAGGGCAAATGGCACAAATTTCTTCAAGAATCGAGGATGAGTCTGCTTATGTATTTAAATGGAATCTGACTGTAATGCCACAAAGCAGTAACATGAGGCAGTGGCAGGTTGATGGAATTGAGGACATCAGTTAATTGTACAACTCATTGAAGTGAATCAGGTATATGTTAACAGGTATGAGCATGAAAATGCCATTTTATAAATTTCTGTTTTGGTCCATTTCCTTGTGTTGGTTTCAATTACATTGATTTGCTAGTTATTTTCATGTAAAATATATCTAAGTTGAAAATAAAAAGCTGAGAGTTTTGACACTAAAATATTTGTGAACAATCTTAGCATTTGGTGATTTCTTTGAACACATTGAGCTCCCAAATAAAACACCTCACTTGGTAGACAAAAATTGGGAACACTCTTTACCCTCTTGAGAAAGTCAATGCCAAATTTCAGTTCTGTACCTTGCATAATTCGTTCATAATGATGCTCCAAATATCACAATTTTTAAAAAATGGAAAATGTGCGCAAATAATGCCAAAATACAAATATTTAAATGCACATAACTTTTGAACCAGTTGTCATGGAGAAAAAAATTACATCAATGTGTTCAAAATAATGAGATGCATATAAATATCTGTAAGTCTGATGCCAATACTAAGTTTGGTAAAATGGCTTTTGAGTACCTAATATTAATCTGCATTTAATCATGTGAAGAAAATTCAAGATCCAGATGAGACAGTATATCAAAGCAACAATACAGACATTGCAGGATTTGCCAATATATGATTGCACAGAACTTGTAGGACTTGCCAAGATATGATGGCACAGAACTTGCGGGACTTGCCAAGATATGGTGCCACAGACCTTGCAGGACTTGCCAAAATACCATGGCACAGAACATGCCGAACTTGCCAAGATATGATGGCACAGAACTTGCAGGACTTGCCAAGATATTATTGCACAGAACGTGTGGGACATGCCAAGATATGATTGCACAGAACTTGCAGGACTTGCCAAGATATGATGGCACAGAACTTGCAGGACTTGCCAAGATATGATTGCACAGAACTTGCAGGACTTGCCAAGATATGATTGCACAGAACTTGCAGGACTTGCCAAGATATGATGGCACAAAACATGCAGGACTTGCCAAGATACCATGCCACAAAACATGCAGAACTTGCCAAAATACCATGGCACAGAACATGCAGAACTTGCCAAGATATGATGGCACAGAACTTGCAGGACTTGCCAAGATATTATCGCACAGAATGTGTGGGGCATGCCAAGATATGATTGCACATAACTTGCAGGGCTTGCCAAGATATGATGGCACAGAACTTGCAGGACTTGCCAAGATATTATCGCACAGAACGTGTGGGGCATGCCAAGATATGATTGCACATAACTTGCAGGGCTTGCCAAGATATGACGGCACAGAACTTGCAGGACTTGCCAAGATATGATGGCACAGAACTTGCAAGATTTGCCAAGATATGATGGCACAGAGATAGTGGATTTATCTTTAGATATGATGACACCAAAAATTGAATGGGTTGGTGCAATAAAACATTTCTAGTGGTGGTTTCCCACATGCAGAACCATGAATTAGACAAAGAAGGAATATTTAACAACAGCATATCTACCTGTCATAACAAGCATATATTATTCAACAATTACTTTATTGCAAAAACACAGTACAAAACCTTATCTGTACCTTTCTACATTCCACTAAAGAAACTTTACTAATAACCAGCAGTGCCAAAACACATTTATAACTTCACAGCACAACAATGCTTAAAGGCCCTAACTATAAAAGTTTAAAAGTCCAATGAGGCAACTACCTCGAATAATCTGTTTGTTTTACAGCAGAAACTAACAAGCTTTTCAAATAATGACACAAAAGGACAAAAAATAACATTAAAGACCATGTCATAATTTGATATCGGGTAAGTATAACTAATACCAGAAATTACATAGCTGCATTGACTGCACTTACATTAATAGATGCTCTAACATACCAATGTTGCATAGATGGATTGCTTCATATAAATAAAAAGGGTGAACCTCTAGTCTTGCTTTTGATAAAAATTTTTGCAAATCAAAAACTGCAGAAAAGATTTTTGAAATAAGGTACATACTGTAGAGTTTTACTCGTATTAACACACAGAATGCTAAAGCTGTCCACATAGGGTTGTTTACATAACACGACACATGAATCTCTGGGCAAGAACAAAAGATTTCTGCAGTAACTGACGCCGAATGTAAATACAAACTTTTTCGGAGAAAACACAATTAACATCAAACAGTTCTTCAATACCAAGTAGCAAAAAACAAACAAAAAACGCTTTGTTGGTATGTTGGATACAACACCAAGTAGCAAAAGTGATAAAACTGATAGAAATTTCTTATCCGAGACAAGTATGTCTGTCATTAATCTTTCCATCCAATTGCATCTCTGAATAAATAAGCTTCCTAACTTCAGTTTTGATACGCTGAGTGTAATGTCACCCAACATGTAAATCAAAACCAAACATTTTTACTAAAACCAGTTTTAATAGAAAAATTTTCATAAAAAATAGTAGACAAATTTTCACTCAGTTAATTGCATGTATCAAGCATATGTTTCACTCATTACCTCCAGCAAGGATTAATGTTAATGATAATTAAAAAAAAACAAGCAATATTTTTTCCTGGAGCATTCAAACCTACAAACGTGACCACCTTGTCCAATTATATTTTGGTTTCAACAATTGTATCACTGTTTGTCATCATGTTTTCTTAGAAAGGCTATTCCAGCACTACTTTACAATGGCATCACTTAAAGACAGTGCATATTGGTCAAAGCAGCTAATGACATATTGTATTGGCTGTTTCTTCAACTAGGACACTGGTTCTTTAGAGGATAGATGTCCAACACAGAGAATAACTTTTGCAATACCATACCTTATAGAACTTATCCCTGTCGTATTCTAAACAGTTATTAACATAACAGTCCTTACAACCATTTAAAAAGACACCATCATCATCGTCAACATCTATACTTGTTCCTTGGGCTGTATTTCACTTTAAACCAAAGCGCTTTCCTGACTACCCATCCAATGGTCTATCGACTGTTAGCATTGAAATTCAAATTATCCCATATCTGTCCATATCTTTACACCTCAAAACAACCTACCACACTTATCTCGGATAACTCCTTTTTTCCATCAAACAAGAGATGTTAACAAATATCCTTTTTGCCTAATTGCTCAAAATAACTTACAAGTAATATAATCAGACATCTCAGCCATTATTTTCTCATTCTGGTATACGAATTTTGTTATTTTTCATGCCAAACATCATCAGATAATCAACATTGTAACCTCTCTATATCTCCTTGATAACTGCTCATCGGTCATTATGCCTCTCATTTCTGTCAATGTTAAAATAAGTGAATAAGTAGCTTTTTTGATTTTCAAATTTATGCTTTTTCACTGAAACTAGTTTTTGATGAGGAAAATCCACTTACAACAAACAAACTTGATCAGTGCAACTTAATTTACTTTCAAATGATAATTTTTTTACATAAACAACTTTATTTCAGCTCAACAAATCTACAGGAAAACTTTTCTTGATTACGACCACCCTCTTCTGCAATATTTGTTTAACACTGGCTGTAAGCACTTATGCACGGAAATACAATATCTTCTTAGAAACAACAGCACATTACATCATTGTCACTACCAACAACAAATGGTTCTAAGTCAAATATACCAGAAAACAGCTTTTGAAAGTGACTTTTTCACTTTTGAATATTCATTGTCATCCGATATGTCAATCTAACTTAACAAGTGTGGTATTTTTTGTATGTAAATATCACATTTATTTAGTCTTGTGTTATTACTCTTCACATTGTAAACATGACAAATTTTGACTCACTGGATAATCCCACTTCAATTACAAAAATTTTGTCAAATTTTGCAAACCAAGAATTTTGGTGTTTGTACCGTACCAATTATTAAACATCCCACACATGTACTGCCTTTGAAGAGTAGTGGATTATCTTTATCATGTTTCTTCCTTCAGTGCAAACAGTCCCTGAGCACTGTAATTATTGTTCATCTAAGCTGTTGGAGTAATTGTAACAACCAATTTTAATGACTTTGTACATTTTATGCATTGACAACAAGTAGTTGTCAGTGTATAATCGTTATACTTTCATCAATGATAAGGTTTAAACTTTTCAAAAAGTAATTTAGTCATTTTAGAGCAGACTGAAAAGGGAATAAACTGCCAAGGGTTTGTCATAATGCAGAAATAGATATTATGCATACATACTTACCTACATAATAATACAGCTTGTATGTAGCAATTACAAATAATACATTCCTATTTCTGTCTTTATGTACCAAAATAGTATCAGTGGCTCCATTTCAATGCCAGAAAAAATTGTCAGAGACAGTAAATTTCCTAATTACGACTCCCAGCAATTATTATGCAACCTCTTAAGGAATTGGGTGTAGCAGAATCAAAGATAACATGAACTTTATTTACAAACATATGGGTACAAGTAAGCATGCCCAGAGATGGTCTTAAAAATCCCTATTAACATTCTTCTGCTGCATAAAGACTTCATGATCATCAGATTAAGAACACCCGACAGCCTGTTGAAAAACACATTAGAATACCATATGTTTTAGTCAATCTATTGTAATTATTTCAGTGATAAACAGTGATAGATAAAAGGGCAGATAGATAGACAGACAGATAGACAGACAGACAGATAGATACTAAAGGGATCCTTTCAGGAGCCTTATATTGGTATAACACTTTCTCTAAGTCGAATCACACTTTTTGATTTAAAGATGAAGTCCTATATCTGACCATTCATACCTTAATCCTTTCTTAAAATTGGTTACATCCTAAGTTTTTCATTCACAACCAAGACCCGACTCTCTATTATTACCAACAGTATACCATCCTGAAAACCAATGCTTCATTTGTTCTGTTGCCATTTGATTTGAAAAGCATTCTGCTTTCACATAACTTGTCGTATTTCTCAGCAAATTGTAAACAGGGCAGTAATACGTCTGTTTAAACTGGCTGAACACTCCATATACAGGGTAAGCACATCCTCCAGGACTTCAAGTGTACTCTGTAGAACTATATAGTTCCGTATTACGTTTCCATCATTCCATAGCCAATGATCAGATCGTACCAGTTGTTCTAGCTTTTATTCAATCGGAAAATTAATGCCGTAACTATACACCCAACAAGGAAGACCCCAACCATCTGTGCTGATGTTGACCCAAAATACTCTTTGATTGCCGTCTATGAAAAGTTAAAATAGAAACCGTGTTACCATGGAGAAACCAAGTTTTTATTAGACAATGTTGTACAAAGTAAAAGTACTGTCAGGATAAACATATTGTATATGATGACAAGAACACTCCAATAAAAAGGCCATAATTTCTTAACATTTCAAAGACATTCCATCCATTTTTCATCATCAGAAATTGGTATCACAATGAGATTTAGATATATTAATATTGACAGAATACAATAAATTACAGAATAACAATTTTTTTAGTGAAAACAAGAATGGGAGAAGGCACAATAAGGCACTTCGTTTTCCTGCCACAACAATTTCTACAATGATATAACTTAAGATCAACCCATCAATCGTAGTCTCCCTTAAACAAGTGAGTACATCAGTCGAGTAACCAACTGCAAAATCTTGTTTTCAATTCTTTCTCCTGTTTAAAAGTTTTAAATGTCCTTTTGTGTTGCTTTGTGTTTAAAACCGCCAGGTAATTTAGTTGGCCAGAGCATGTGGCCTGTTGTTTTGCAGTGTGTGCACATTCTGTGTTAGTTTTGTTTCTTTTTCTTTTTGCTCCAAGCTATATTTTAAGAAGAGTATAAGGCATGCTACTTATATAATCCATGTCTTAAGAAGTGATTTTGTTGCACGTGTGGGTGAACAAATAGTTTGCTCATGAACTAGTGAGTTGAATTACATGAAACTACAATGGTAAAAAATTGAAAACCTAAAAACTGGTAAAACACCAAACAGGAAAAGGGGAAAAAAAAGAAAATAATCACGTTACCCAGCCACCACGGTCTGATATCCACCTGGCTATTCTACCAGCAATAAATTTGCAAACCCAATCAATAATGGTCTGAATGAATTTGATTTCTGTAACGCATTGTAATGCCAACCGATACGCAAAGTAAAATAATGTAACAACTCGTCCCCAATTGACAATTCCATCTTCAAAAATCTGTGATGCAACAGATGCAAAAGTATCAAATGCTGATCCAGGCGTTACATGAACTTGACCAATTAGATTATTCAAATGGGTATTGCTTGTTAACTCATCACCAATTCTTTGCAGGCATCGTGCCACTTCACTGAGTGAGAATAAAGAAATGAATTATCATGAATGAGGTAGAAATAAGTGCTATTCATTTGTTTAATTTAGTAATGTGACTACAGAGCAGAGGCAGGCCACAGCGGACATCTGACATCAAGCTCTCGTGCCTTAAGTCCAAGTAAGTCCAATGTAGCTACCAAAATCATTTTGAATAATGAAACTACCAAACCAAGCTAGAGATACAGTGTTCTTGTTCTATCAGCCAAAATGAAGAAAGGTACTATGCCTACTGCGGCTTTATACATACATTTAGTACCCGCAAATCTGATGCCTTGTCCACTCATGCCTATGGCGAAAATGTGTGCCTTGTAGGCATAAAACATGTGCTGTTATCTAAAGATATCTATAAAACAAACAGGCAGCTTATAGTGTACAACCTGAGTTCAATAACTAACAGTTCATTGCTCCATCTCCATATATATATATATATACCCTTACCCACCGCTGGGTTTCGTCTCGTAATACCAAGGAATGTCCTTCACCAAACCTTTGTGCCGTGATGGCACAGAGGTTTGAGTGTTGGCTTTTGAGTCTGAGGATTGCA
>JANTCA010087868.1:0-13968 GCA_024741275.1 Chironex yamaguchii | reverse complement strand
ACCTATGGAACCAAAATTTTTCAGTCAAAACTTCAAAATTTGATATAAGATACAAAATATTCTGTGTGATCTTCTGACGTCAAAAGCCACCTTGCTCAAGAAAAGAGACCGAATTTACAATAAATACAAATATTTGCTTTCCCAAACCCCTGTCCAAACGTGGCCTTTGGGCTCATTCTCCATGCCTCTCTTATTTATTAATCTCCAAATGTTGGCAAGTATGGCTCACTACGGTTGTGTGTATACAAATAAACAAATCTACTAAACCTTACACCTCCATGTAAGTTGCACAATTGTGTACACAGGATATTGTGGTTATGAAAAGCAGTCTAACTGCTGTAACTCGTTAAATAAATTGTTCCTTTTTGTAGAGAAATTCATCATAATAAAATGAACGTCTAGCATACTCCAAGCATTTTATTCTCTTTAAGTCCATGCTATAAACCGTCTAATTCTTTTTCACTACTGTCCACCACTGCCATATTTGAAAAGATACTGCCCTGTTGTTACTGTAGTTGTACTACTCAGGATTACTATGACAGGGTTTGGATTCCCTGTAGTTCTCTGCACTTTTTACGTTTCAATAACAAAACCACAACTGGAAAATCTTATGCATTTTAAGTTTATAGTCAGAACAATATAACTTTTACTTCAAAAAATTGCAATAGGATGCTTGGTTTGCATTGGTGTGTCACTGCACTATCTAACCGTAGCTGAACGGAATAACTCGATCCAGCATAACCAGCCTTATATTGCAAGAAGATGCTAGTGTTCTGAAATGTGACACACAATACGAGTGCAGAAGAATTTCTGGCTGCAGATCAGGGGTTAACTTTGTCACTTTAAAATTTTAATACTCCTAGCCATGGTTTCAAATGGTTATAACAAAGCGTACTTCTACTCACATTATCTAGCACACGTACAACTAGAAAGATTAGGTAGGTTATGTAGAAACGTAGTGTCATACATTGAAGCTGTTGCTATGTACGCTTGGATGCGGAAAGGGGATGGGAATGAGAGTATATTGACCTGCCTCCTATGCAGCAAATTGCTAGTTCGCTTTCGAGAAGACACGTATAAGGTGGTCAGAGTTGCCATCTGAAGACGTACAACAATGCCAATAAGTACGGCACAACATTCTACCTTCTTATTTGCCAAGTATTGTTAGAAATACTAGTCAAAAACAGCACGCGAATCTGCCCACAGTTATTTAGCATAAATGTACTTGGATAGTTAACCTCCTTACCTCAGGCTAGGCTAGCATTTACTTGATTTAAAATGAGATGATGTTTCTTGCACGGCTATCCTGGATCCCTTCGAGTACGGTATCATGCCTGGGCATTTCAATATATTACTTTTCTCCCACGATATTTTTGTTTTATCGTAGGCCCCAATTAAACAAGATGGCGAGCAATTTCAATAGCTCAGTATATTACAAAAACCCACTGTAAGCACTAGGTCATCAGTTATCCGGTTGTCTATCGGATTCTCTTCTTCCAGAAGTCACAATTATGCAGGTTTAAATTAAAGAAGCTCTGCCAAGATGTGGAGTGCATGACTTTCACACATCCCAACTAGAGAACGTCGTAATAACTGACAGCACTGAACATCAACAAACCTTGACATTCACTTAAAGTGCCGTTGCTTTTCCTTGGATAAGTATCACATTACGTGGTAAAGCAAGTGTGTGCGTGGGTGTGAGCACATGGGTGAGCTGGTGTGTATAGGTGTGGCTATGTACTTTGGACTTAGCCAGCATGTAGGAACAGACGTAGGGCCATCTTAAGACGACAGTTAAGCGTTCACACGAGAGCGCATATACAGTTTTACTATCACGTCACTTCTCGAATGCGTGCAAGTGTGCCCGCGCATTTGTGTTAATTCAAGGCTATCTGGCTTGAACGTCACTTTGGCATTACAAGCACACTTCTCCCGGCCTGTCCCCTATGCTTTATTTTCTTCATTGATAAGCTTCAGTGATCAAAATACTACCACGCGAGTTAACACCACTGACATTCCGTATTCAAACTGTTGTGGTAATACCTAGTCCGCCGAAATCCAGTAGTAAAAGCAATTGATAACTAAACGGAATTTAACCAAAACAAATCAAACATCACAATCCGTATTTCACTCTTTCAAAAGAAGCGCCATTTTTATGGTGCAAAACTGCTGATGGTAAGACGTCCTATGGCAGCTTTAGTAAGGTGCTGTGGGCGGGAACTGATAAGCAACATATTTCGAGGTAACGCTCTTTGTTTCAAGACTCTGATAACAATCGTCTTAAAATGCAAGGGTCTCTAAGCACGATAAATAATAGGATCCAAAGAATTTTTAATCCGATACAAGCGATTTGAGAAATCTACATCAATTTTCCTGTCTCTGCAGGCCAACATCGGTTATAAATACATGATATGATCATATTCCATTAAGCCTGTAAACTTTATCGTATTTACGCAGGACCTCACTAGATTGAAGTTTCAGCAAGTAATGTTTATATGGAGACCAAGGAAAACTCGTTTACTGAAGATTTGTTGAGAAGGCTATGCAGTTCGAATCTACTCTCAGACACGTTCATTTTCATTGAATGATAATTTTAGGAAATTAATTGATAAAACAGAGATAAAAATGATGGAAATTTAGAAGGCAAGTCGCCTTCAACGTAACCCAGTTTGACTGATCATTATCCGAGATGATCATCAATATTGCATACTACGAAACTTAAGATACGAAACTCAAACGAGTTGAGCCGCAAAATTAACATAGCTCAAACGGAAAAACAGCGGCGATAGTCGAGAAATTGCAGCCGTTTAAAATGCCAGCAATGAGATAACACATCCACAAATAATCGTATGAACAGAAACATGGAAGCCCCGAGGATAATAGTAATCTCACAGTCAAAAGCTAACCTTGCAGCTACGACAATTCCCAGGCAAAGCCATGAAGGGATACCTTAAAGTGGCTCTACTTTAAAACAAGTCAGACCTCAAAAGGGCGTGAGGGTGAAGATTTCTGCTTTGTTTATAAGCCAAAGAGAAATAAAATGTTTGACAGCTCTTCAGTTCTTCAATATCAACTACATTAATCGACCTGAACCAAAGAACTGATTCAAAAAAAGCTTTAGCGCGTTCGCTGCAAATGGTATCTCTACACGTTCAGCCGGCGTATCCAAGATGTCCGTTGTTTCATTTTACCGTGACTAGACAAAACGGTGGAATAGCGGATGTAAACTCAACTACATCAAGGTAAAAACGGCCGATCCCTCTCTACTTAAATGAACAATTTAAGTTATTGGTCATCATCTATGTTCATCGAAAGTTTATTACACACACTTCGCTAATATTTGCATTCTCTATAATTAAACAATGGGGATGTTATCTTTTAGAAAATACTCGAATTGACCCAAGGGCGCTCTACAATAAAATTACGTTGGTATTAACCGACTTCCCTTTTTCTATGTTTACCTTTCGCTATTCATAAATCCTTTCCGGTGATAATGGAGATAAATGAAAAACAACCCTCTAGCCGCTTAACTGACAGTCAAAGACTAAGTGGAATAATGTCGCAACTGTTCAAGATATGAGACGCATACTGTCGAGGGACCCAACGTGTGTATGTGTGTGTCTGTGTGTGCGCGCGCGTGTGTGTGATGGGAGTGGACGGGGAAATCTTTGCTTTTGCAAAGGTCTTTGCTGTTGGCTAGTCGCTTACATCGGTAAAAAGTATGGGCGAAAAGATGACAGGAGGTAGCAAACAAACCAATCCTTCAGTTAACTGGGCTATACCCAAGCATCAACAGTTGGGTATAAAAAGGTCGACACACAAAGTTGGGAATCCTACGTTGCCATCTCAAATTGGGCATTAAAAATTAGTATAAAAATTTGGACGCATCCAAATTTGAACATCAAAAGTTTGTGATCAGGATGTGCATCCCAAAGTTGGGCATAAAAGATGTGCATCCAAATTTGGGCATCAAAAGATGTGCACCCAAAGTTGGGCATCAAAAGACGTTCAGGCAAAGTTGGGCATCAGAAGATGTGCATCCAAAGTTGGGCATCAAAAGATGTTCATCCAGATTTGGGCGTCAAAAGATGTGCACCCAAAGTTGGGCATAAAAGATGTGCATCCAAATTTGGGCATCAAAAGATGTGCATCCAAATTTGGGCGTCAAAAGACGTGCACCCAAAGTTGGGCATCAAAAGATGTGCATCCAAAGTTGGGCATCAAAAGATGTGCATCCAAAGTTGGGCATCAAAAGATGTGCATCCAAAATTGGGCGTCAAAAGATGTGCATCCAAGGTTGACGAGGGGCCTACTTACGTTCCGAGTGAAATGCTGCGTAGACATATCGTACTCACTATGCGATTTGTATCATTCGAGTAGTGGTCTCGGTCCATGAATCAAAACATGGGCTTATTCTTCTATAGATCAGGTTCCGAGTTGAACGGTAATCTCCCAAACCTCCGCCCAAAAGCCAAAACAACAAAATAAAACAAAAATGAATCCAGATACTTTCTTAAAAGCGGCCTAATGCTGATCACATCTCTTTCAAGATCTGCACTGGAAATGTATATCTGTGTTTTTGTGATATACCTCTCTCAACAATTAATCTCCAGTTTCATGTCTTAAAGTTTGAGAAAATAAATGGGTAACACCATGTGCGTGAGGAGAACACTCAGCTATCTTTTGAGTCATTAGCCTCCTACCTGCTAGCTAGCAGTTTCGCTTTTCTTTACTGATGGCATTACGTTCTTATTAACAGTGGCAATTAGAACTGACCAATGAGCCATTATTTTGCACAAAAACTTAGCAAAACTTTCTGGAACCTTACTTTACAAACTTTGATAACTACTACGTAAGGAATTTATATCATATTGGTACAAACAGCCAAAAAACCTTTCAATATCAATTGCCCAATTCTGACAGCATCACAAATGTACTTGAGAATCTATCCTATCCATTCCCAGTAAATTTCAAAGAGACCTTACACTAGGCAACGGATTGCTAAAGGTCTGTGCATGATAAAGTACTGACAAAACATAACGATTAGTCAAAACAATAATTCAAGACACTTATTTGTTAGAGAACTTGATAATAAGTAGAAATGAAGCTTTTGTGTCCAATGATTTTGTATCAAAGAACATAGACAGTGCCATCACTTGCCCTGGCCAGACGCAGTCGTTCTGTTTGGAAAAATCCATAATTACCCAAGTAGTGCTGCATCGTCAATGCCACACAGTACACGTAGGCAGGTTTATCTAAATACACCTTTAGCCCTTGACACGCAATAGAGTGTAGTTGGTCAACTATCTCATTTGCCGCATATTAAATCTCTCAGCTAACGGCAATTAACGGTGACGAATCAAAGTGGGTAGGCCAGGAACAATGAAAGATGTTCTCTTCAACTGCCATAACTGAAATAAAGACGGCCTGGAACAGTTTTGGCATTTCCTATAATTAAAATTGTCCCTTTTGGTGAAATAAATTTCATAATGAATAACAATCTGAGGCTGGAATAGGGTCTAATGACATCGCTCTCCTTGGCAGCCCCAACACGATGATCTCAGAGTTCTTGGTCACTTTACCAGGATCGTTGAACCATGTGACTGGTTGTCTGTCTTTGCCTTATACACCAATTAGCAGCATTCTCAGTTCACCAGAGAAGGTGTTCGATTTACCGTAGAAGGACCCTGGTCAGTTTATTAAAACTACGCCTTTTCTGTTTTTGAAATGGACTGCGAGAATTGTACTAAAAAGATCGGGGCCCCAAATCAATTACGATCATTTACCAAGAAAGTTCATTAGCCAGGCTTTCTTTCTTTCAATTATCAGCTGTTTCGATGTTACCTGTTCTTACAAAGGCGAGACACGAATGGTAAACCCCAATCAACAAAATCAGCAAAAACCGAACTTAACGAGTGCCTCGGTAGCCAATAACATAAAAGGGGAATTCATACAAGAGTTTCTGGAATTCTGATTGATCAAATTTGCGTTCAATTTTTGAAAATAATCTAGAAAATTCGACATTTATCCGACTACAACGTCAGATCTGCCAAGTGTCGTCCATAAATCACAGTAAAGTTATTGATTGTCATCACGTACTAACCACACAATTCAAGTAAGGAAAGGCTTGACTGCGTTCCATAACCATATTACTTGTAACAAGATAAAGCAAAGAAATTTCTCACATAGTTTGAAAGGATTAAAAGTATTTTCTCTCACATAAGGAATTATGGTGTTAAGATAGACATTAATGAAGATATGGAGTATTCACTTTGACAACATCTTCATGCTTAGAGGCAATCAAATGGACTGAGGCCATCAACATTAATCCAAACATAAAAAGCCACAAAATCATTTCAGTTGCAGACTGAACATATAGAATTTGACTAAAAATTGTAAAAAGCAAGTGCTTCAACTATATTCCATCTCTGTGTACCTTGAAGAACCCTTAGTACAATCTGCTTGCTACCTTTTCCTGTCTCTAATATTTTGTCTCTATCTTGTCTTCCTTCGAGGCTAATTTCTACAACAGTCGCGTCAGCTTTTTATGCGACCTTTCCTATATCCTATGAAATGCATATTCGTCGCAAACCTTTCAAGTCTGGCGACTTGCTGAAAAATGCATGCTGTAAAATTCGGTGATTAAGGCTTAAAATGAGGTACGCCTGGTCTTAAATCCAGAAAAGGTTCAAATTAAAAATCTCAATCGAAATAGAATTGCAACGTAACATGTCGCTGCCTGCTTTTAAAGTTTGAAGTTTTTAAACTCCTAAAATCTTATTAGGCAGCACAGATTGCCATGACGCTACTTTCATCGGATCAACTAGGCAAGTGAAACCTTTGCTAAACCTTTTATCCAACTACCATTTATGCTCACGACGCAGTACATTACTATAACATCCAGAAACCTTTTGGCAACTTAACTATTTCAGGAGCTTAAAGAGTTTTGAAGCTGAATTCCACCACGGTACTCGTCACCGTGTCATTTTTGTACCCTTCCTGACTTAGGCCCCGTTTAAACTATGCCGGTATCAAATGAAAACGGTACGAAATGATATCGTTTTGGCCTTCCGTTTACACTGAAACGGAATCGTACCTTGTATAAAACGAAAACGATTTTGAAAACGGTACAAAATGAAAAAGATATCACTTCGTACCTTTTTCATTTCATACCGGTATACTGTAAACGGGGCCTAAGTCAGGAAGGGTACAGAAATGACACGGTGACAAGTACCTTGGTGGATTTCGGCATGGTGTAAACGGGGCCTTAAGCTACAACATATTAAATATGAGTGATAAGGATCAGACGTAGTAAGTTAAGGTTCCTCTAAAATGTATTCACTTACCCAATCCATTTAAAGAGTTTTTGAGGATCTTTAGTAAATAAACTACTAGAAAGACCTTGATCCACTTCATTGTTCATCGCAATAGCTTCCTCCAGACTCTGAAAAACGACAATTTGTAGTAAAACATGAATTTGGCAATATTCCATTACTTACACACACTTGTTATTAACAAAGTACGTTGTTTCCGGATGTAGAGCAATGGGTCCGCTTCACAGCCTACGGCTAATCTAACTAGTGCGACATCGCACACCTTAGTTGTTCCTTTCAATGTGGCCAATTCTTGTGATTCCTTAAGTGGAGAATTAAAAAGAAATTGGTAACTCTCCCTCCGTTACAGCCCCGGAGGGTAGAATAGAATCACGATGGTCCGATATAAGGTCTTTAAATCCACTCAACGATCCATGCTTTCAGATATATATATATGTTTAACGGCGTATTTGTTAATGCCTCAGACATGTTGAACTTTTTACAGGCTTACGAAATAGCCTTCCTTCCTTACCAACGTTGCTTTCTACAATAACCTAAGCAAAAATAAACAGTTATTTCTTTCATTAAGGCATGATAATATAATGCAAACTGCATTTTACACTTTTCCGGGTCTCGTGGTACTGCGCTCTGTCTAAAACGTACAAACACTGCTACAACTCTACATAGTTGTTCGATGGTAGGACTATAGGAGCATAGACCCGTTGTCTTATGGACACAGAGGCAAGGACACCTAGATTTCTGCAACAAAGGGCTACATTAGACAGAGGTCAGGTCCACAAAGGACACATATTCCACGTAGAATTAGACAGAGTGGTCTTGTGTTATGAACAAAAGTCAAGTCGTGGCTATGACTAGCGAAGCTAAGAATCAGAGTCTCACGGTTACAAAACAGTCAATTTTGTAGGCGTGCAGGCGCGAGACCCGGGTTTGAAGCTCCCGTCACAATCATAAGTTTTCTTCAGTACAGGACACATTCCGCAACTATCTGTTGAGCAAACGGGAATGTAGAAATTAAAATAAACGTCGTTTTGTTTTTCAGCACTTCAAACTACACGCCTTGACAATCATCTCACAGCACAAAATACATGATATTATTACTGCTTTCAAATATCAACTTAATGGTTAATTACACGAGAAACTTCCTCGTGCCCAGCGGGTTCTCCGATCCTGCCTAATACATAGATATAAGATGAGCATACGAATCATAAAATGATAGCATTTATGGCCTTCGTGTTTCCTTGATATGCAACATGTATCGAGCTCACCTTGCATTTCATCACGTAAAGAATGGGAGCAAATGTTTCCCGATGAACAATCTCAGCATCATGAGGGACGTCAGTGATAATCGTTGGTTCAACGTAGTTACCATCAGAGTCAAAAACCTGGACGAGAAAGAGTACACTCTTACTGGACGAGATTGCAAGCAACAAGGAACTATTATTATTGATACATGAGGAGATTATCTAAGGTCCCTACCAGAAACTAGGTTCCCATTTCGAGAGACTTGAAAGTGAGACTTATCTCTAATTAGGTGACGTGATGTGTACTTCTGGAGACCTGTAAAATGGTATTTACGAGGGAAAAATGCAGTTCTAATTACATAGTTCCACGATGTCAATACTGACTGACATTAAAGAACAAGAGAGTTTTAGTGGATACATAAACCAGTCATACGAATTTCCGTCTTCTTTATTGTGTCGACCCTAACAATCCAACCGAGTGCACGTCGCGGATTCCCGTCATTTCGGTTGGTTATCATCGTTACTTCAGCTCCAGCTTGTATACCATGGGGGTACTTTTTATGGCGTCTCCGTTTTAATAAGCCGTAGTACAATCCTGGGTGCTTAGTGAGAGGTAGAACTTGGTGACAACTCACGGAAAGGGAAGAAATCATTGACTCCAATCCCAGTCTTGGCGTTATTCAGTAGCCTAGATCAGGCAACACGCCTTACGCATGACAAACCACGTTTAAAATCAAAAGCAATGGGTAACCCTTCATTCTTCTGGTTGCACCTGCCCTCAGCGGATCTGTGAGGGTATGTAGAGTCCGCTCGGGTGGTACAGATCTGGAGCTACATTGACAATTCTATAAATAAATACTCATAACGTAAAGCGGTGGTAAGAACAAAGAATACGAGCTTTGTGCTAGTAGGATACTGTAGTAAAATTACCAAGAAAGTTCGCAAAAGCCCCAACACCGGTTTAATACGACAAGTATCAAGTACGATCGTTTGGGAAATGCACCGGATACCTCAGTCAAAGTGACCTATAATTGGAAACCCTGTACACTAATTTGAACCAATGTAGCAAAGGCTAATCAACAGTAAACATCAACAAGTTAGGGTAAGGAAACGCAATATCATTTGCGATCTGGCTATATTCAAAATCCACTTCCAAGTCCACTGAGGACTGGGTTCAAGACAGCAACATGATGTCATCAACTGCACATAAACTTAACGTAATAAAATTGGCCATAGACGGCAATATCGCACACTTGTATGCTCTGGTGTCATATGAATATGTTCTACGCTTTAGTAAATATTCAACAAAGAGAACAGTATAACACACAGAAACCATTTCGACTTTAATCCAAGTTCTCATCTGGTCATAGATTCAATAAAAGTAGAAAGAAAACCTTAGAAAAACACTAGTTACAATTCCCAAATATGTCATGGATAAAGAGACAAATACTTACTTTACCACCAACGACTACTTTGCCACCCTAAAGAAAAAAACACAACTAAGTCAGCAGATGGCATGAAACAAAATTTCGGTCTGATTGATGTATTATATCGTACAAATTGTAGTTTGCTCAACTTATGTCATTAATCATTGAGAATCATTTGCACGCATACCTTCTCTCTCAAGATGTTCACTCACAATCTTTCTCCGGTTTGTGTATTATTGATGAATAAGTGAAAGAAACCTTCCGCATTCAAGCCACTGTTAATCATGCGGAAGCTTAAAGCATAATACTTACCATATGGCGAAATCAAAGAATGATTTGTATGGCCAACGGACAGGCCGCTCACTTTTGCTCGACAACATCTGTGTCTTAGAAGCACAATACTCTTCACCAAAGGACGCAAAATTAGACACACAACGAAAACTTGTTTCCCATTTACTATGCAATTCCCATTTATCATTAAAATGAAAATATGGCAATATGCCAGAAGAAAGTCCCAAATATTGTTATAAGTACTGCTGCTCCAGATTGTATTAATTTCAAATGTGTTCAGATACTATCTATACGTAATATGTAGTACTTCCTAGCGCTAAAGTTTGCCAAGAATGGCCGGGTGTCACTGTTACTTATGCTTTAGAAGACTTCTTAATTTGTCATCTTTTTCTATTCGTGACCAAAATACCATTTCAATGCCAAAAATTTTAGTCAGATTCTAAAAATTTCCTCCTTTAAGTCACTGCTGAAACAATTCTTCCATCTCCCTGTCAAGCCCCTTCTCTACCTCTCGGCAAATTTTGGCCTCGGGGACATCCTTCCCACATGCTCTACGGCTCTTTGCATCCCATTGTCACCTTGGTTTCTAGAAAGTTCCTATAGATTTTCGCAGTTTATCCAATAGCGGAACACACCGCCCAGATACCACTTCTCACTGTATAACTCTTTCTTATCTACGTTCGCACCTCAGATTGAATCTTCCATCGAACATTTCTCTTTCGCCTCAACTTACGACTGAACTGACCGTTTGAAACTCTTCATCGCTAGTGTTAAACTACTGGTCCTGCATACAATCCAATTTCATAACACACTCCTTTTTGTCCCCAAATCCAGGTCATACAATGCTGGTTAAAATATTGGTTACCTCAGCCAAGGCGGAGGTTCTGTTCTCAGCGGCATTGATCTGTTAGTTTGTTTGTCTCTTGATCTGTTAACAACATAACTTAAAAAGTCATGAAGGGACTGTCATGAAACTGTTAGGAAAATCGGATGTTTGGCAAGGAACAAATAAGTTTGATGGTGATTCCAATCACTGTCCGGATTCAGAAAGTTTTTGAAAGATTTGTTATCATGGTGGGGTTTTTTTATATTTTGGGTTATATCTACAGCAAAACGCCTTTAAACCGGAAAATGGTCAAACGCGAGTTCCAGGTAATTCGAAATTTGCTCGGTAACTAAGACTGCCTTCAAAACTTTAAAATAAATTTTTATGCAATTATTACCACAATTTTTCACTTTAATTTGTTTATAGATGTTTTCGTCATTACTGGAGCAAATTCTACCCCTTTCTGGATGCAAATTGTTTGTTGAGAGATCAAGTTAAGTCATTTCCGTTGTAAATTTGAGGTAACTAAACTTCTAAATTAGTCCAAATCAAGGGATGAATGAATTTTGCTCGTACTCATTCTACCTGTATTTATACGACCCTGTGTATAATTAAATCATGTAATACCACAAATTAAGTTTGATATACATTAAATATATGCAACAATCCTCACTTTCATCCATAAACATTCCATCTATACATCATCATAAGACTGTGGTTGCATGTCCCCACAAAAAACAATTACATTTAAAAGTGTTTTATATGCTCCCTCCATTTTCCAACAAAATCAATTGTCATATTAACGCTTTAGATCTGCAATTGAGCACAACTGACAAGTAAAAAAGTGCATCACTCATACCTGATCTTCAGCATCCGCGATCGCTCTTGTATACAACTCAATGGAGTGCTGTGTATGAAGAGGTCCATAAAGTGTGCCCTCTGCAAATAAGAATTAAATTTAAGATAAAATTCTACTTAGAAATAATCACGCAATAAACCATCTATCAGCCGTCCGTGCGTCCGTCGGTCCGGCCATCCGGCCGTCCATCCATCCATCCACCCATAAACCCACCCATCCAGCTATCCATCCATCCATCCAACCATCCATTTATTCCATCCACCCGTCCGTCCAAACATAATGGCATAGATATACATATACATACAGCAATGTCTGGGTGCGTGCACCGATGGGTCAACACGAAAGCAAAGGCTGGTCGTTTTCTCTAATTAAACACTACGTCGTACATAAGTTACCTTCTAGGGGGTCTCCCATTTTAACTTGGCCATATGCTTTCTTTAGTTTGTCGACCACTTCATCATGGACACTTTCATGAAGAATCTGCAATACAGAAGCAACTATTATTTGATTGATACAACCGCTCCAACACTGGTTATGAGCCTGTTCATGGAGAAAACTAGACATAAAGTAAGAAATGCAGAGAAAGTACAGACCTAGTACTGGCAAACACGTGGTTAAGAATGGAGGAACATTTGAAAACATACAAAAACGCAGGTAGCTGTCCTAGACTGACTTTACTTTGCTTAGAAAACCAGACATTAAAATGGTTTCAAACTCGGAAGCAACCCCAGGCAAAGAAGTCGTCGCTCCAACACTTTTATGTTGTTATCGTGCAAGCAGGCTGGTGCTAAAACGACTAAGAAGTGGTTCGGTGGTACGATAAAAACACGGATAGTAAAGGATGAGAAGAAAAGGGAATATGAAGAGGTGGTTAAAGAGAAAATGAGAGAGAGAATGGAATCAAGAAAAAGAGACCGTGAAAAAGAGGCGGCCAGAAATGAAGGATATACGAATTTCAACTGTTGAAGAGGTGTGTGGAAGGACTACGGAAAAGAAACCACGAATCTAAAATAGCTGTTGGTGAAAGCAAAGAGTACAAGAATGTTTCAAACGGAAGGAAACGTCATGGAGGGGCAAAAGGTGGTGCACGGGATCACTAAACAAACAACAGCAACGAGGCCAGACATGACAGAAGCAAGGTTTATTCGGGGCAGTAATAGAGAAATAGAGAAATACTCACAGGGGAGAAAGAGGTTAAGAAACAGATAGAATATTTCAGCATACTGTTAAATGGAGTTGATCTCCATCAGGGCTCAGCTCCAAGCCCTTCTCTCTTCAGTGTGTTTTTGGATGTCATCAGTGGGCATTTTAAAGAGGACCTTCCAGTGGCAACATTGATTGCAGATGATCAAGCTGTTATGCCTGAGAGTGAAGAAGACTTACAAACAAGGTGGTTAGGATAACAGAGAGGTTTCCAAGCAAAGAGCATTAAAGCCAACATCAAGAAAACGGAGGTGGTGGTTACTAGCAGAGCTGGCAAAAGAGCAATAACGAGAAACATTAACAACAAGGTATACCTATGTAGTTAAAGGTATCTGAGGGCTACCTTTGGGGACCAGGGTGGTTCCGAAGAGACGGGTAGAGCAAGAGTTTAAAGTCACACTTACCATTAAACTTATTTGAAAGTTTTGACCTAAACATACCGTCAATTACACTCCGCTTTTTGTCATAAATTCATCAACATCTAATCTTAGTTCCCTCTTGTGTTATTTAAATTTTTGTTCCTTTCAGACGACAGCCATTTCCCACTTGCAGACAAAAATCTAAAGCAAACGTTTGTGAATTACTACAGGTCAACATCTGTTAGAAAATCCAGAGACGACCATGTTCGGATTATTGAAGCGGCAATGTTGTCTATCTATGCGTTTTAGAATCTGTCTGGATTAAAACCAGAAAACCTGCAATTTGTTAAGAGAAAATGTCTGTTGTTTCATTCAGACTCTTAATAACTACATCATATTGCTGTGCCTTTTTAACCGCCAATTTTGCC
>JANTCA010087857.1:0-13970 GCA_024741275.1 Chironex yamaguchii | reverse complement strand
CTGTACAATGTTAAAACAAGACCCTCCGAAACTACCTACCACCACCTAACTGCATATCTCAGAACACCTCCGAAAAGGGGGGGGGGCACCACGTTATTTAAACGGTAGAGGAAGAGGGACCGACACCGGACGTGGTTCCTCCTGATGATGTTCTAACGTGTTGAAAATGCATCTCGTAGTTTCATCCAGAGATGGAGCGGATGCTCTTGCAAGGCACAAACACCATGTTTACATCATTCTCTATACATCTATCTTGCTTTGGTAGAATTTTCTAGATTTTGGATTTTTGAAACTAGGTAGAATTTCTTAGAATAATTGTGATGCTTCCAAATTTTATTGCAACACAAATTCTGCTGAATAATGTGTTCACGTCAGACGTTGTTGAAGTGGATCATTATTTCCTTTGAATAAGGCTTAATTACATAATGACTCATTAGCTAACCTATTCCTAAAGCTGACGTAATTCACTTAAAATTCCATTCATTAACAACAACTAGAAAGTCCCAGACGATTCTCTCGAGAACGTAAGTTTGGGTGATTTCTGGCATGTCCAAGGAAGATTTATTACTGGCAATGGGTTTACTGTGCTCTTTTCGGGCAAGGAAGAGGGTTTTAGAAGAGTGGGAGTTTCATATTTGAACGAAATGCTGCCACGTCTCTTCTAGGCCATAACCCCATCATCCCGACGGTTATGAGCATCGGACTACATGCACACCCAGTAAAGGTATCCTTTCTTCAAGTGTATGCACCAACAGGCAATTCATCGCAAGCGGACTTTGTTGCCTTCTATGGTACGGTACAAGAAGCCGTGGATGATATTCCTTTGAGTGATATCCTCATTGCTATGGGAGATTGGAACGCTAAAATGGGCCAACACATGGAGAAACAAGCCCATGGAAAATGTGTGCTCGGTGTACAAAATAAAAGAGGCGAGACGCTGAAGGAGTTTGTAGGCTTAAGTAGGTTAATAGGAGGGAGCAACGACCTTGTTTCTGGTAACAACATGTTCCACGCCGACTCTATATCTGGACAAGTCCAGGTGACTGGACGCGAAACCAGACAAGACTACATTCTGATGAAACACATCCTTGAAAAACGTGAGAACTAGGCTAAATGCGGGCTGTGACAGTGATTGTTAGCTGTTTATTGCAGAGTTACGAATGAAACTGAAGGCCAAGAGAAAGAGTGAAACGATGTTCCACACCATAGGCATTCAGGGTAGAAGTTACCAAGAGATTTACCACTCTGCTAAAACTGGCTGAAGAGGAATAGACACTAGAGGGGTTGTGGATACAAACTCCTCATGTTGAATTCAGTGCAATGGAGAAGCACATACCAACGAAAAGACAACAAAGGAAACCTTTCCTCACAACAGACACATGCAATATTGCGCACAAGAGACGTCAGGTTAAAACAAGGGGGGGATCACTTTACATGGGCCGTGTCATAAACAGCAAGGATAGTGTAACCATAACTGAGACTATGGATTCGTTGCAACGATGGGCCAAATACAGTGCAGCACTATACAGCGACCTTTTACCTATCCCTGTGCAAGTACTACTAGGTCATAAGCCAGAACCATCACCTTTGAGAAGCGAGATTGATTGGGCTTTGATCTTGGCTAATGGCAAAGCACCTTGTGTGGATAACATCCAACCAGACGTCTGCAAAGCTACTGGAGAGAACGGCATTGATGTCATCTGGAGACTATGTGTGAAGATCTGGAAAGAAAGGACTTGGCCACAGGACTGGTACATAGGAGTTTTGTCCCTCTTCCAAAGAAGGGTAACCTCAAGGAATGTGCGAACCACCATACCATTAATCTCATCTCTCATGCAAGTAAGATTCTCCTTAAGTCCATTGTTGCATGCATGGAACAACGATACCTGACTGAGATGTCAGAGGAAAAAGCTGGTTTTAGATATCATGGACAAGTGTCGAGAGTCACATATTCCTCTTTATCTTTGTTTTATCGATTATACAAAGGCGTTTGAATGTATGAGTCATCCACTACTGTGGAGAGACATGACCAATATGGGTTTCCCTCCATACTTAACTGAACTGCTTGTTGATCTGTACAGTGATCTGAAAGCCAGTATCAGTACATGTTTCGGTACAACGGAATCGTTTGCTATAGGCCGTGGAGTCAGACACAGGTGTTTCGTATCCCCTTCTCTTTTCAACAGAACGAATTGTACGGAAGGCTACTGAGGATTGCCAATTTCTTGTCAGGGTTGGTGGTCGTCTCATTAACTATCTAAGATTTGCTGAAGATCTTATAATGCTTCTCAGTCATGTTCTGGTTCTGAGCAGAGATAAGGGGCTTTTGCTGAACACAAAGAAGACCAAAGTGATGGTATTGGACAAGAATCTTGTGGACCATTCACCTTTCTGTCTTCGCGGGGAACAACTGGAGAAGGTGAAGGATATTAACTATGTAGGCTCTGTCATAAGCTGCAAAGCTGGTTGTATCCAAGAAGTGAGTCTTCAAGGGGCGTCTATGCTAGGGGTGGGAGTGTCAGCTACCCTCTGGCCTTCTTTGTAGGGGGTAGGGGGCAAGCAGTACCTTCTGAAAGAGGAATATTTTCCAGATGACCGATGCTTTGGTCGATCTCGTTGCGTTAGTTTCTACTACTTTTTTGATTTTTGGAAAGATCCTAAGCAATGAATTGGCAAAAGTCTGCTGTAGTTAGTCAACAAAAGTCCGCAATAAATTATCACTTAATTAGTTGTTGCACCCAATCTCTTATATGGCTGTTTCAGAATAAGTCAAGTCTGTTTAAACCAATTTTCGTACCATGCCACATGAATTGTGTAATATCTTCTGAACCGATTATCACTTTGCAAAAAAAGAGAACAGTTTTAGATTCTACATTAAATTTGGCATGTAACATATGATTTTGATGACCAAAAATTTCTCAGGTAGGGAGTAATAATTTTTCATACTTGAATTCGCACTAACCTGCTTACCATGACAATTTCGCGACCACAGACCGAAATTAAATGTAATATCTTACAGTAAGACAAGTACAAAATACATAACGAGAAAGGATATGTTTCAATCAAATCAGCATCTTGAATTTTGAAATTTAGTCCTTAGATGACCAAAATCGAACAGAAGTAAAGTGCTGATTAGCCTCAAGTTTTACGTTGCCGCGGTCCGAACGCAAAATCTAACACTTGGAGAAGGCATTCAAGAGTATATAACATGAAACAAAAACTGTTCTTGCTCTTTTAAAATGTGTTTAATATCAAATTAACAAAGTAGCAACATGATACATAGACACTCAGCCTGGTGCTTGGCAGCGGAAAATTGGCATGTTTTTAGGTCTCTGCACACACGATAAAACTTTCAAACACCATTTACACACAGTAAGCAAAAAACAGTAAGTAAAAATCACGAATTTCCTCTACAAATTCCATCAGTTTTCAGTAAATCTTCCCAACAATGTCACCTATTCTGTAAGGCTTTCCCTCGTCATGACATGGTTATGAAAACATTACAAATGACGGTGTCGAAATTTTTATCTTAGCATTTAAAATGATTGCTACCGAGATGCTTTTGCCAACATTCAAGACCTTTTTGCCAAGGTGTTTTTGCAAGGATTTAAGTTGTCCCATAACTTTTATTTTGTAGTACCAAAGGCTTCCTTACAATTAAATAACTACCTTCTACCCTTTATGAAATGATTGTTTACATTGAAATAAAAATACATGCCAAATTGCAAATTACTATTATTCCATGAAAATCTTGACTCTTCTGGTCAACATAACAACAGTTTTTTAACTCTTAGATGTCCTTATCCCTTCTTTATCACCTGCTCCTCGGCATACTTTTCAAGAAATGGTAGAAATCGAGGGAATACATCCTTTGATGATTCTTTTCCAATAAAAAAGTCAAGATGGGAGTACCCTGGTTAGAAGCAATCAAAAGAAGAAACAAAGCATATATTTGGAAAGCTAATTTGATAGAAAACGGTATGTGCAATTCAGAAATTATAATTGTCTTTACTTTTTCATTTTCTTTTTCATTTCTTTTTGATTGGGTTGCCTGAGCTTCACATAACTTCGTAACTCATGTATATTTATATGTGTATATATATCCGCCTTGCTGCGACTTTGAAAAATGCCTGAAAACCATATGCACAAGCCATGCGAGGGCAATTGGGTACGACGAAGCTTTTAAGAAGCCGTCGGATGGCAGAACTAGCATCATACCAGAAAACATCGCGGTTGAGATCATGAGTGTCTGATCTTGTTCAAGCAATTGTTCACACGGATTTACTCACTCAACTCAAAAACTGCAAATTAGTTTTGCACGCGCTAATGTATACAAAACTGGAAAATTGAAAAAATGTTTGGAAGAGAGCGTGTAATGTAAAGAGAGACTCAAAACCTGGGCCATACGTATTTACAAGTATTTATTTCATGACTGTTACATCGTAACCCAAGAATGCGTAAGTACGAAAAGCTATTTATGGATGACCGCACTTTTTGCATCACTGTAGAGTGCTTCTATGAGCTCCACTAGTCACTAGTTCTTCATTGATGTTGCACATTCGAAGGGTTTCCCACAAGCCCTCTTGCCACGAGGTAAAACATCTTCTAAAAGTCTATAAAGTTGTGGAAAATTCTCTCTTGATCTTCCGAACATTTTTTTACCAACAATCATAAAGTAAATATCTGGTCAACAGTGCTCCATCCTGCTCTGAATCCAGCTTCTTCTTTTGCCAGAATGTCGTCTGCATTTCTTTGTAGCCTCTTCAGAAAGATACGGAAGGAGGACCTTGCTTGCGTGACTAATTAAACTGAGAGTTCTATAATCCTTGCATTCGCGGATATCACTCTTTTTGGGAATGTGGACTATCAGTGACGTTCTCCATTGCTCGGGCCATTTCTTTGTTATCCATATATGGTTGCAGAGTCTGTGCAGCACTGTTACCATCTCCTGCGCACCACATTTAATTAGTTCAGCAGGTATGTTATCTGCTGGAATGCCTGGTTATTCGCCTCTCTTTAGATGTTTTACAGAAGCTTCTACGTCTTCTCTTAAGATTGTCCTTGTCATTGTGTACTGCTGTTTCATTTAAAATACTGTTGCCAGTTGTGATCTTGAAGCTATAGAGGTCGGTGCATTCTGTCCATCTCATTAGAATATCTGTCTTGGTCGACAGAATCTTCCTATTGTTATCTTCAATGTTAGCAGTCTTGGCTTGCTTTTCTCTTTTTAGAGTTTTTATAATTCAAAAGGAGTCTTTGTGTTTGATCTTTGTAAGTTCTGCTCTTGCATTGGTCGTTTAGCCATTTCTCCTTGTCCTCCAGTAGTTTCTTTCACACATTATTGCAGGCTTTGTTATGTTCTTCTTTGTCTCTTACCAATTTGTGTTTGTTTCCTTCGAGTACTCTTCTTTGATCACATAGCTTCAGTGTTTGCTCTGTTACCCAAGGCTTCTTTGTTGTTCGTTCCTTCCCCAGCACGTCTGCTGTTTCCCTCACCGCCTTGTTAAATTGTTCAGTGGCCGCTGTGATATCCTCTTCTAGTGCCAATACGGCAAATCTTTCTCCGGTCTTTGCTTGGAAATCCGCTGTGATATGAGGGTCTAGAGGTTTGCTCACATCGTATCTATATCTGTTACTTTGGCCACCCCTATGCTTGTTGAGGTTTAAACCCACTGTTGTCATAACAAGGTCATGGTCGCTTCCGAAGTCTGCTCCAGTAAAGTTTCTGGTTGCCCTAAGTTGAAGCTCGACTTGAACTTCTTTGACTGCGATTTATCCCTCCGGCTGAGTGCCAGGTTGTGCTTCTGCTGCGTTTGTGTGGAAAGAATCTGTTTGCAAGGAAAAGAGTATTGGCTGTTGCAAACTCCAATAGCCATTCCCCTCTCCCAACTGCGCCGCTGCATTGCTGGTAAGAGTCTCCTCCCACTTTGGCATTCCAGTCACCTAGGATCAACACAACGTCTTTCTTAGGTACTTGTTTGAGCGTCTCTACAAGCTGGTCATAGAAGAGTTCTATATCTTAGTCTCTGATCCTCTGATGTAGGTGCATAGTCCTGCACAATAGTGATGTCCAATGATTTGGCCGCTAGCCTCGTCATTATTATCCTGCTGCTTGTAGACAGGCATGACAGGACCGACTGAAAGATTCCTTTTCTTTTCTGAAAAGCCACTCGTTGTTCATCGATCCCCTGGGGCACTAAACCATACCCTGTGCCAACTAAGTTCTAAATTCCCCAGGATCTGGAGATGTCATGGAGATTTTTCTCATATTCGCAACACTTATTACTAATTATGGATTCACGTATTGAGCACTGTACTATGTATGTATGTATGTACGTACGTACGTATGTATGTATTTATGTATGTTTGTATGAATGTATGTATGTATGAATGTATGTATGTATGTATGTACGCATGAATGTATGCGTGTATGTATGAATGCATGTATGTATGTATGTATGAAAGTATGTACGTATGTATGTATGTATGTATGTATGTACGTATGTATGTATGTACATATGTATATATGTATGTACATATGTATGTATATATGCATGAATGTATGTACGTACCTAGGTATGTATGTATGTATGTACGTATGTATATATGTATGTACGTACATACGTACGTATGTATTTATGTACGTATGTATGTATGTACCTACTTATGTATGTATGTACGTACGTGTGTATGTATGTATGTATTTACGTATGTATGTATGTATGTATGTATGTACGTATGCATGCATGTATGTATGTATGTACGTATGTATGTATGTATGTACCTATGTATGTATGTATGTATTTATGTATGTTTGTACGTATGTGTGTATGTATGTATGTACGTACGTTTGTATGTATGCATGTATGCATGTATGTATGTATGTATATATGTGTGTGTGTATTAATGCACCTATATATGCATCTAATGACATTTTGTTGCTCTTAAATGTCAACCACAATACCACAGAATATGCTACAAAGCAGCAGTGCAATTTGAATCTTATTCGAAGAACTTACCAGTTACTTTAACCCAAATATAATCTTGTCTCGGATGTGCACTCTTAACCAACTGTAGTGTCCGATGCTGACTCTCTTTATCAAAGACGCCAGGTTCCATACCTGTAGTAAGGATATTCAAGTGTAAAACTCATCGAAAAACCAAGCACTTAGGGTTCTTTGTAGCAGTGGCGTGCTGGGAGGTAATCAGATATGTTGTCACTTGCATAACTAATGAAAATGGTGCTCCTTGATTTCAGCTCAATTTTCATTTTTTTAGCTAAACCTATAACTACATGGATACCAGTAGGAACCACCCCCTCCCAATTATGAATTATTTTTGGAAGGATCAAAGCACCCTAATGAGAGGTCAACCACTCGTATTAAAACAAGATTATTTTCGAAAATTCTATTTAACTGGGTTACACTACTGTAGTTTGCAAGACAACTTTAAGTGCCTGAATAAGACGTGCGCACGAAGCATATAAATTAAAAAGAAAACAGTAGCTAACTAAAGAGCAAAGATTCTCTGACTTCTTCACGTACTACCGATGCGCCTTCACTTCGACCTTTCCAGAAATGACATGATATCGAAGATCGCAATCCTCCACCAAGCCAGTTTAATTATTCAAACAACATGGGTATTCCCAACGATGATTCCCATGCTTATTGACGTTCATGAAGGTATCGTTGCCAAATATAGTAATTGGGTTTTCTCCACAAAGATTTCCTCACAAGTACTATGAAAGTTTCATTACCGAAACAATTACGCCTGAAATTTAATTATTTGTTCCTTATTACAGGTCGCACAGTTTCCGAAAATTTCGTTAAAATCCAAACAGACAAACAAACAAGCAATCCCCAGTAAAAAGAAAACCTTCTGGCAGAAGTCATTAATTCATAACATATACTTAATAAGAAATCTTTAAAACTAACCCACACACTGTAAGTGTATTCTATTTTCCCATTCAGATTACCTTCTAACCATTGTGGCCTCGATGGGACAAATGAGACTTCAAAAGTGAATGAATCAAACATTGCCTTTAAAGAGTTGATCTGTAAACAGGGGATGCTACCAGATTGATAAAAATAATCAAGTGATATGTCATTGACACATGGTAGATTAGATTTTAACCCTCTTTTCAGCCTTTTTAGCGCCCTCGAAAAGTATTGCAACAATGACATGTAGCTTTGCCACCACTTAAAACGTCTTGCGGCGGGGGCATGTGCCCGCTGCCCCCGTCCAGCACGCCACTGCTTTGTAGGTTTTTATACGGTTATTGTGTCACTAAATACCTAAATGCGATACCTCGCTTGGGATAGATGCTACATACGCCTAGTGCCTGAAAGTGTTTTAGCGGTCACGTTAAAATAAAATTGTCAATGATTTCTCTCGAAATTTGAAACGATTTACGTTTATGGGTTATCATAATCAGTAAGCTTATTGTTTTGTGGTTTCTTTGTTAAATTCTTTTCCCAAGCACATAGACAATGGCACTGTCATAGTTAGTTTTTGCTCATTTAATTTAAAACATTAACAATGTCTCTTGTCAATAGCACCACCAGACAGTTGATTGGATGAGAACTTTCGGCAATAGTTGTTGCACTGGCTTACCAATTAATCAAAAGATTTGGTTGTATAACTAAATCTTTGAAAATACACGAGGTTACGAAGGGGAGCTTAAGGTTTATCGGTCTACATCATTAATTAGAGATAGCTCGACGAAAAGAGAGTGTCCAGAAGCCAATTAAATTCAATCAATTTTGTAGCAGTATTTTACGATTTCGTATGAAATTTGCCTTGTAAGCAGAGATCCCTCTACAATGTCCTTAGAATTTTGCCTTGCACCACAGTAATTTATGAATAATGCTTATGTTATGCGAGTCATAGGTAATTACTACTAAAAATATACTAGAAAAATTTCTTCTTTTACCTCTAAAAGCTTTACTATTAGTGACTTCGAATAACTAATAATTATGTCAGCAAATTTTGTATTGTATAAATGTAATTGAAATTCGTTTTAACTTAGTTGGAGATTAGAGGAGTCTAATACACAATTCTTAAGTGTAATCGCAATTCTTAATGAGCTTGTGAGTTACTTCTTTGTCGACATACAGTCAGCGACAGGAAATTGAGCAAAAGGGGAGCACAAAAAGTTGGAAAGGAAGAAACAAAGAAAGAAAAAAGAGATAAAGAAATACTGGTAAAGAGAGGAAGAAGATATATTTTGATGTACGGAAAGTATTGTTGCGGTTAGGGATGTAAGATAGTGGTTGTAATTCTTTAATTCTAATCATACTGTTAAGGATCACATTATCATAGGTGAAGATCACATACATTGTGATGAATGTCTTTTCAAATAGTTCTGTTGTCTTTAAACTGCCTGAGGCTTGGATGATCAAGATGCTGTCTTTGTTACATACACTATAATTTATGGAAACTGAAGTTCACTACGATCAGGGAACACTCATCAAAAGTTGAAGAATTTTTTAGCTATCTTATAGAGCTGTTGTCGCTTTTATGCTTACAACTAAGTCGACACTCTTATCATTAGTGGCTATTAATAGCTGTCCACTTAAAACTTGTCTCCATTTCCTTCTATTTACTAATAATTTTTCTAAATATAAATTTTATGCTGACAATGTAGTTTACTTCCATAGTTAAAGATTTGAAAATGTAAGGGACCACGATCTAGAATAATCCGGCTCCTGGTAGAAATCAACATTTGTATGTCATTTCTCGCCATATGTACTGCCGTATCTTTTCCTACGTAAAACTTGATCAAGTTTACATATATATAGTTCAGAAGGAGGGCTTGTGACATTGAAAGTATGGGTGGAGATTTTTTTAAAGAAAAGGAATAAGAAAATTTCGTAAGGACTGTAATTAGCGATCAATGTACCATTGTTAATCATCCGTTTCTACTACCGTCACCAAAAGAGTAAGAGAGGAGAATTTAAGTAATATATATGTAATTGATATGATGATATTGATAAGTCTTCCAGCAACACATATCCAACGAGCAATCGAAATAAGTACATGAGGCATAAAAGCTTTAAAAGATGGTTTAACAGTCTTCCTCTGAACAACTACAAAAAACCTAGGACCTTGTAGGTCGAAAATTCGCGAATGGATTGCTATCTTCTTCCAAAGACGGTAAGGTTATAAAAACAATTTTTTTAGTTTATACGTATTTTATTAGCTGATTAACTACTGACTAAGAAAATATCTTATTGCAATCTAAAGTTTATCAAGAACTGATACTTACCACTCAGAAAAAGAGTTGGAATATTAAGGTAATTAATTCTGCTAAGGAATTCAGGATCCGCCAATCTGTCCTGCTTTTCCAGTCCTGGTAAATAAATATCTTCCCCAGTTACTGACACCAGTTTTTCATTTAAGAATAACTGTTTGAGATGATCAAAGTATGTAGTAGCATATGGCCCAAATAGCTCATGGAGTGTTTCGTGAGTTTCTACTGACAGGTTTTCGTGTTTGAAGAGAACCCCAAACATGGCTGTGCATCTGGGAAGATAACACAAATGGTGAAGCAAGTTATTAAGATGGACATCACAAAATGAATACCTTACTAATTTAGAATTAATATCTTACCAATAACTTATTAACTTGTTACTTATATCTAGTCAATATCTTATCTACTTCTTATTAATAATTTACTTATGTATTCTTAACAACTAAGTTATACTTAACTAATATCTCACAGATACTTTATTATTATCTTCCTTATATGGTATGGACACCTTAAATTACGTTATGACCACTAGTACTGTTTGATACAAAAGATTCTAAGATTTGCAGTTCCTTATTTCTCTAGGGGAAGTCAGTAGTTCTAAGATGTAATTTGCAGCAACAATTCTTCTAAATGCTCTGCGCAGTATTTTGTCTACACTCAACAAGTCATAGATTACTTTCACTCTTGTTATTGCAGGGTACTAAGAACAAGCTTCAAGTTAAAGTCCTTTCAAAATAAGCTAATCTATGTCGTCTTCAGCAGCACGATCTGAATGAATACGTAAAACACCAAATAGCAACTGGTTACTTTCAATTCTTTTAAGATATTACTTGTTATGTGACTTTCCCTCGTTTCCCTCGTGTTTCAACACACCTATGTCGAGTTAGCAGAAAGTCATGTTAGAATGTGGAGATAGCAAGGAAAATCGCCTTGAAAAATTGCCCAACAGCAAGGGCCAACGAAATTATGTCGACATAGTGGGAGTTGAGATAGCGAGAGGTCGAGATAGAGGGGGTTGACTTTACAGCAGTGCAAATGTAAGGCTGCAAAAGATTAGTATTAGAATGTTATACCTATGACAGACACCACTCTGGCAAAACTGATCACTGGAAACAAAGGTCATGGAAACCGCCTTACAAGCAGCACTAAGCAGTTTGCCCCAGGCTCCGGTATTTGTATCTGTGTACGGTGTCAGGTATCGAGCGTTGGGTATTAGTTTCATTATGCTCGGCCGGTGAATGATGGCTTTGATTTTGTTTGGTGTTGAAGCAATTGGTGTAACTGAAGCCTGACTGGAAATTATACTTCTTACTTTTCCCACTAGACGACCTCTGAGTAAGCTTGCAAACAGTGATAAGGATGAAATACAATGAGCCAGGATCTGGACGTCGTTCTAAAAAAAAAGTGCAAAGACACAATAATAGTAATCTGCATCACAAACAAAGTTTCAAGCACATTTGCAAGCATATATTTATGAAGAAATTAGATTTAAGTCTTCCCCTTTCAGACAAAACGTTTGTGTACTTTGAGTCTTAAGTTTTAGCTCTGTGTACATTTCAAGAAGTTTAAGTGACCTCAAAACTGCCTCTGGGAGAAAAAGTTTGCCATCTTGTACTCTGTACTTTGCATTTCACGTTAAATACATGACGCAACTCTTTATTTCCATTTCCAGCAATGTCTTCATAACTGATAACAAATAATGTAGATTGTAATAGGTGTGCAAAAGTAAAAAATTGACTGTCATAGGACTGTTGGAGTTTAACAGTAGTTCGACTGCAGAATATTACTGTAAAATAGCTTAAAAGCACTTGTTCTGAACACCTGGACTAGCAACTAGAAAAATAAAATCGAATTTAAAACTGACATTAAGAAGAGGAGGAGGAAAACAAAATCAAATTCCAAGACAATACGTAACGATGCATTTTGCAAGAAAGTAAATAAAAATAGTGATAAAGAATTTTGCTGGATTTCTGCTAAAAAGCAGTTATAAAGTGTTTAAATCTGTTCTAGTTTGGATTGATCTTTTCATTACACACACACTAATCAGGAAACACACACTGACGTGGCTCAGACAAGTGTATTGCATGGAGGATGGGCATCTATCAACCATCCAATGCCAGGAGATCGGCTGGACGCCCCAAGACACAAACGTGATATGAAGGCTCACTGACATCATTGCTAAATGCCTTGAAGATGTTGTTGACAGCTGCAACACTTGGAGCAGGGTGCTCTGTAACTAACGAGATCAAGGGAAACAGTAAGATTTATACACTTGTTGAAGAAAGAAAAATCAGGCTGAAAGAGTCTACCTAGAAAATTACATCCTTATCCGCCTAGAAATGTGTCCGATGTGACAGATACTGCCACTCCAGAACTGGTCTAAGGAGGCACAGACGTCTCAGGCATTGATTTAACAGAACGATAAAGTGCATCTACGAGAGTCGACTTTGACCGACTGACGTCCACAACATACGCAATTGAAGTGAACAGACCCAATATCCCTGAGAAAACCTTTTGCGTAATACGGATATGCTATCTGGTACTGTCACTGAAGATTGTCATTACCTCAAATAACAATGTGGATTCAGAAACATATCGTAATAAAAATAGTACATCTTTATCAACGATCGTTGATTTAATCTTTTCAGTTTTTGATTTTTTTTAGAAAGATGCTCCCTTAAATTCATTTTAGGACAATGAATCCCTGCTCCCCCTCGAGCTATGACCCTGTCTTTTGCAGCGTACAATGATAAAGACCTTACCTGGAGAAAAATGAAATGGATACCTATGCAATTCATTCATATTGTAAAAAGCATTAAAACTATTCTTCTTTGTTTACATTTAAACTGAAATACACTTCAAACTGAAGTACCCTTGATCACGCACTAATTCAAATAGGATTTCTATATTATAATGTTGGCTTTCTGTGAAATTTTGAGTTGCAAACACCACAATACAGAAGGTCCTCGCAAGCTAAAAGCATGATAAAATGAGAAATTTATAGCTTGTTGTATAGGAGCAGCAGGACCGAATCATTTAACAATACAAGAAACTTTAAAAATTGAATTTAAAGAAATATAACATTCAGTGTAAGCTATTGAGCTGGAGGATTTATGCTTACCTGCCTTGTGACTTTTAGTACTTTATTAACTGCGGCGGGAAAGTCAAACCGTGCTATGTCATCTATTGAATACTGTCCATAGCAAGCCCATGGTAAATCAATTGATGTTCTGTGATCAAACAACCAAATATCATAGCTGTAACGAACAAGAAACTCAACAATATTCTCTGGAACAGTGTCGATTGCAAAAGAGGATGCCGCCATTGCCATTCCAGGACATATCATTAATGGTCCTTTAGTGCCACTATGATACCTTGTCAATTTGAGATGAAGCTGAAAAAGATAACCAAATGACAATCATCTACCAACTCTCTTTTAAAACAATGTTACTCACCATGTGCACAGTACAGCATCCAAAGCTTTCCAATTAGCCTTTGGTGGATGAGGTGGTTGGTCCCCCATTGTTCTCTATCTTGTGTCATTCTTTTATCATCTAAGCATCAGAGGTCTTTCACAATGTTGATATCCACACCGATTATATATATATATAGTCGCCTTGAAAATTTGCGACATTGCGCCCAAAACATACTTAAAAGCTTTTTTCGTCTGACACTCCTCAGAGTATGAAACGTCAGAAAGGAAAGTATATGTATATGG
>JANTCA010087846.1:0-13970 GCA_024741275.1 Chironex yamaguchii | reverse complement strand
ACATACATACATACATACATACATACATACATACATACATACATACATACATACATACATACATACATACATCAGTTTCAACAATGTACAACATAACCATTTTCAGTGCTCTGGGGAAACAGAAAATCGGTTTTCTTATGAACATAACTCAATCATGCCTGAATAAGACTTCAGAGTTGATTTACATTTCCATGTGATTTATAATTAATTAGGTTTCAATAAAATCAGACTATCTGCTACTTATTTACTTTGGCATTTTGGGGAGAGAGCAGAAGTGGTTATCATCAGGCACATTAAGAACTACATTGCTACAATTCAGGGTGGTACATAGATATACATACAACACTAATACAATTCACGAATGTGAATACATTTCCTGACTTGAATTCTGCCACAGTTTATAAAAAATAAGATACAAGAAGCATCCACTATACAAAGGAAATGCATGCTATGACTTTTCACATACATTTGAAAGCCGTAATATTATAGGGAAAATGTAAACATGTGTGATATTTTGCACACCTAGCCCTGCATCATGTGTCAGTGATGTTATGTATCCTTACGTTTCATCAGAACTCTTCATCCTTAATTCCTTTTATTTTACTTTCTGTCAAACGATAGCTTTAAAAGTGGTGATCCGATACCCTTTCACCTCCTGACTACCATTCACCTGATTGGCTGCATCAAAGAGTGTGCAACACATAGAGTAAAGAATAGTGGGAAAATATGTGTACATTACAATTACTCCAGGTTTCACTGCAGCATAATGTAGGATCATAAGACAACGTCAGATCCATCCATCATGGCACGAAATGCATGAGTAGCAAAAATTCATCTTGTTATATATGAGTATTTTCCCAATATTAATATACATGCATGTATAGATAGATATCAAGAGGGTCACATATCACACAACGGATTAAGACTCCTGTACAAAGCACACTACTGTTAACATTTTTCCTATGAAAATATTTCTCAGTTGTTAAAAAACTTGAAATTATACATAAATAAACAAACATTAGGTATGCTCCCCATATTTGAAACATGCTCGCATGGATGAAAGGAACATCTCGAAAGTTCAATTAGCTTTTTTCTTCCTCTTTAAAAATACTCTCTTTAGTGCTTTTGTGGTTGTTACAGCAACAAAAAGAATAGGCAAAGAAATCAAACACGGTGTAATAAAAACACTAACATCGACTACAATAAATTGTCAATTGAAAACAATACCCATGACATCAACAACTCCTACTTCGAATACATTGTAACAATACAATACAATACAAGACAACAAATCTACACAGTTACTTGGGACAAAACAAACACCTCAGTTGAATCAACATACCGAGAATCACCATGACTTTACAATGTACTGTGATACAAGTATTTACATTAACATCCAGGCAATAAACATAAATTACTACAGAGAAGACTTCACTAGGCATTAAAGTCAGTTCTAAGACAATAACAACCCTTCAACTACTGTTTCATTTCTCAGTCATGTTAGAAGAAAGGATATGTCTATTGACATTGAAAGTTCAATCAACTGACACCCCAAATTAGGGAAAATGACTGCCAAAACATGTAATTCTGCAATAGGCCAACATTTACTAAAAAATTCAGAATGCACCAAAATGTATAAGGACAAGAATTTTCGGATGACTGCCAAAGCTTGATCGTCCTTTCATCTAATTGTACTGGAGTCTGTGTACATTAAAACAAGAAAACCAGTACTCTGTAAGCAGAAAGAGTTCGTTTTTTCACTTGGACTCTTCCAATAATATTTTTTTTCTTTATTTTCACTTTCTTTGTTTCCTTTCTTGTCTAGGATTGGCTAGTTCTGCTACATGTTTCGCATAAATAGGTTGCCATATACATATACTTTCCTTTCTGATGCTACATACTCTGAAGAGTGTCAGATGAAAAAAGCTTTCAAGTATGTTTTTAGCTCAATGATGCAAATTTTCAAGGCGAAATTCTTTTGTATGCATTGGTATATATGATGCAAAATTTCTTTGTCAAGTGTCGCTATCAGAGTAGGTCAACAGGACCAAGGTATGAGTTTTTCATTTCTAATACCTTGGTGGCTGAGGCATATTAATCGTCTAATTAATTGTGCTGTTGAAGAAGGTTATCGTTGGGGTGTTTCTCACATTTTTAAACTTTTGTCATCAGTCTGAGACATGAGCAGCATCTGTGTTTTCAGAAAAAATGGGAGACCTTGTTCAAATGTTTTGCACAAAATTTTGTGGTCACTAGCACAAAAACTGTTGTTTAAACAAAGAATTGTAAATAGATTCAAGTTGTATAATTGACATAGATCTGAACTTTTTCAAGAAAGTAGCTTGTTAGATTATCTATTTTTATAGTCATAAGTAAATCAGTAGTAATTTGTGTCATGTTCATGTTCATATTCATTATCAGTTAGTAATTTGGGTAAAATAAGGGGTTTTACATCGAGGATCTGCATGTAAAGGGGCTTCCACCCCTAAACCCTTCACGCAGGCTTATAGCCACTCCCAGCCGGATATTATAAAAACTTGTGAGCAAAGCAACACATTCTTGTGGGGTCTAAAACCTACTTCTTTTGCCTCCCAGTCGCCGCAGCCTAACTTCATCAATGTCACCTGATCTCATGTCAATTTTCACTAAATTCTATTAGTCTTGATCCTTGACATTATCCTGACAAAAGTCTACACTCTTCCTTTTCTCACTTTGTCAATTCTGACAACCAAAAAACAATGCAAGATAACCCTATTTACAAATCCAACACAATCGCATTCCAACTGTACAAACATATAACAAGGCATACAAATCAAGTTCCTTGAAACACTAAGTGGCTTCATTCTCACCCTGATGTTAACTCTTTAGCTTTTCTTATACCTCATTGGTATGGGCACTTATTCTATCACTGACATATGAACGAACTCTTGTAAAATCATCGGAGGAAGGTGACAGTTTCAACACCATGTTTACCACAATACTTCTTGCACGTCATTCTCTTTCATTATAGTAACTAGTTCATTAAATATGTACTGTTAAAATGAAGCAGGAATGCTGAACATTGTTATACATCTTAAGCAGCAATAAAGTTAGTCACTTATGCAGCCCTTTGTTGTTTTGCTTTTGTCTTGAATTTTAACTGCAAGCCCTTTGCTCACAGTAGACATAGACGATGAAACCAATTTATCTAGACGAGAAGTGCTTGCAATGAGTCCAACAAACTGAATACCTGCCCTAAGGGATACAACAGCCAAAAGATACAAGAACTATAATAGTGGCAAGTGAAATTGAGACTTTTTGGAATGGCTGAGAACAGATACTTACAGATATTAAAAGCCAAAAGACAAGACTAGCAATCACCAGTTTACAAAGAGAACTTGAAAATTCAGTTATAGTTGTGGTTTTGTTCGTCAGCACTCAGATTCAAACAAAAATGTTGCCTAAAAAGATGTCTGAAAGATTATCTTACAGCTTTACAAGGAGCAGTTTGTGCATGGGTAGATCATGTCATGTTCCCAGGTACTGAAAATATCTTAACAATCTTTAAGTGCAGGCAATTCAAGTGGATTTACATGGTCATGCAACATAAAAAAGACAAATTACATTATAGGTTCCTTAAAGATTGACATGAAGCACTCCCTGTAACAGTCCTATTGTGGCTTCAAACATCAATACAGCATTGAACAGCATTCACTGATGCGAGTGGTCATTTTTACAGGATGAGGCAAAACAGAATAGCATTGAGATGCCACCAATTTTTACGATACATGACAAAAAAACTTAAAATATCTATTCATATAGAGGAAGGATAAGTCTGGTTCAAAATTTCTGCACATCTGCTTTGTAATATGTTGCATTTGGTACTGCTACTTTGAGGAAAAACTGTTCATAACGCATTGGCATTATTACCACTAAGTGCCATCCCTGGTGTGGTGGTAACTATCACTCCCACCATAAATGTCTCACACAAGTTGGAATATACTTATAGATCAACAATCAGGAGTACTACAATACTACAATGGCTGCACTAAGAGTAGACCAACTGGCGCAAAAAATGGAACTACTCTAATGCTCCTAACAAGGACCTTGTTTCTGATCCCTGTTGCCCCTTTGACCCTGGAGGACTACATTCTCTCCACACCTTAGAACCTGCTGCAGCAACGTGGTTGGACAAATTCAAAGGCATATGATAATCATCATCATTACGAGTAGACCAAGGAGAAGCAAACTGGTAACCCTTAAATTTGAAAAGCAAACACTCGAAACAATGTCCATTCCAACACAAAAAGATTTCGCAAAGGATATTTCAAGTACCTACCAGCAGAAACCCAAATGAGGATTTGTTCAAAATTTACCCATTTGCATTTTGTTTAAGCATTCTCAGAGCCATAAGACAAAACTAGCTACAAATCTACCAGGTCTGACAATAAGCTTCACTGTACCTTGTAGTGGTTTTTTGAACTAGGCCCATGATTTACACTCAAAATCTTTCACGTAGGTGCATGATTTGGTGATCATATGCTATATAAATGACCCACAAAATGGAAATGTCATTTGAAGAATGTTAATTAGGAGTTCAGATCCAAATCTTCAAAGAGTGGGTTAAGTTTAATCTACAATATTACCCAAGAAAAATGAGGACTTGATTCATATGTAAGGACTAAATAAAACATATGTGATTCAGAGCACATAACCAAAATCAAACTTGTGTTGACTCACTTGTATTGTTGGGGTTTTTCAAATATATAACCAAACTTTGTCTTTCATTCAGCTTAATGTCAAAAGACTCAAAAATAACAATATTTTGCTTCGTCAAAACTACGTACATCATCCTTATCTGTTGGCTTCACAGTAATCAATTATAACTTTCCACCATCCTTTTTGTGCTGTGCTCTTCCAATCATTTCTGGACCAGGCCTCTCCAGAAATCTATTGAACATTATCAGATATGCCAAATTGATAGTCAGTCCATTCTCTATCAAAGCACTGTATTTTAAAGTTTGGTTCATAATTTTGTCAACCAATTTTAAATCTCACAATCGTCACACGTCAGGCAGATTTTTCTGATTTATATGAAATTTAGTGTACATAGCAGTTTCATAGAATCGAAGATTAAAATTTATAAATTTTAAAAATAAATTTTTATGACATCATCAGTCAAGTACTCTATTCTTATCAGATGATGGTTGTAACTATGGACTAAACATGGAACAGATGGATAAACATGCATGGCATACATTCAAAACAATGTCCTTCGAAGAACATGGGTAAGAAAACAATCTAACCTACATACAATGCTTGAGATAACATCAGACTGATGAGACCTAGCACCAGAGAGGTAATTAACATTAAAACCATATGTAACTAAATTGAACCCTTAATAATTCAGCCGAGGAAAAGCTGGTTATCATTAGGGCTTGCATAAACCTGGAAACAATTTATAAAATCAACCAAACTAACATAGGCCCAACTAGCAAGTTTTTAATATTTCTAAATAGCAGGCAGGGTAACTGATGTAGAGCTTGGAACTCTGAGCACAACTGAACTACAATGAAAGTAAGCATGTTTTCTACAATCAATTCTAAACAAATATACTTCAACGATGTTCAAGTCTGACCAAAATATAGACACATGTGGGTCAGGGTGTAAATTCACACATGAATAAATATGCAGGAAAGGTCCTTATGACAATTACGACTCAGCAGAATTCAGGGTGTGGTGTATCTTGTCATTACAAATGGCATGGTGTATGATCACTGTGGTATCACTATGTTCATGTACATATCAATAATGGGACAACACTGTCAACTCCAACAATACAAAAATGCAAAAATAAGGCACTTCTCTGCAGAAACTAGCGTGCTCAACCTTAACTTGGCTTTGATTTCCTGTGGTGTAAGTAACCGCAACTAATTAGGGGATATATCTCCCACTGCTCCATCACACTACAACCAGTGGGGTCATGCACAAGAATTGTATTGCCTTACCCCTTGTAGAAGAAACTGTGTGTAGAGGTAGTATACGTCAAGCAGTGGGTTAATACTGTTAATAACTTCGCATCAGCGGCAATTAAAAACTGAAAAGGCGATATCTGTTCTATAAACGGGGTAGTGCATTTGGATAGATAACTGGGGTGACTTTTTATGACGACACTAACAGCTCCCCAATACGAGACGGGTAACAACATATCAGTAACATAACTTTCAAGATTGTCCACTTATTATCAATTTCATTACGATCCTTCCTACCAATATCAGGTTTATGGCACAATCTTGTGTCCGAAAAATCGGACGGTCATTCAGCTGTGAAGTTGCGCCCTCAAAATGCGAATCTTGATATTCAATAAGTTCTATGATGGGAACCAACTGCAGCCAAAAGAAAACAAAATTCAAAGCGGATTAAAAAGTTATGACCGACGCTAATGGGGACCACATGACAGTTGTTTTCTTCTTTGCATTTCGACGTTTTTGAAGTCAGAGGAAGAGAGTGTTTAATTGAACTCACAGCTTCTCAAGATTGAGACTTGCAAGACCTGCTCTGTCCGCCTATTTGCATAAAGAAAAGCCTTCATCAAATATACACACTGGCAACCTCGCTTTTTATTTATGAACGACCAAAATCGCCTTACGCAATATTTTCTTTGCCTTTTCCAACTGTTTCGCGTTAACATTTCATCCACACTTTCTCAAAAGGAATACAACGTTAAATCGGCTAATTATTGAACTCGTCAAAGAATCTTTGAATCAAGACCGACATTTAGTAAACCTTTCATCTTTTTCTCTCTAGAGCAAGTTATAAAAGCTTATAGGCTTTCATTTTTCTTCAAAAACTTTGCTTGAGTGAGAGTTTGTTCAAAATTATGGCTTCAACTGAGATTCCTGCAATGTAATGTGGCCTATTGTACCATTGCAATCTAAAATGCACGCCGTCTTAAGCCAACTAGCTAAGATGACATTTCGAAGAATAATGCGAATATAACGCGTGTTTTCTAGACCTTCAACAAAAATCTGCTGCCACCATTTATACCAGGGTATCATCTCTCCTACAGTCTGATGAAATCATATGCACGCCATAGAGGTGTACATATGTTGTCTGCTTGCACTCGCTGTGCTATGCTAGAGAAGAAATTCAACCTGACCAACTATTTTGACAGCAAACACGAGCAGGATATATCCATGACAAACATACCCAAGTTTCTTATCACTATTTTCCAAAGGCTACTTATCCTGTCATAATATTTTGAGAAAGCAATAATACGACACTTGATAGCGAATGTAGGAGTTGTAATGCGGCTAAGTGCCGGACGATCAACGGGAGAGACGAAAGAATAAACGCCAATCGCTTTCCCGCTATTAATTCTAATGAGACTAAAAAAAATGAGACGAAAATTGAAGACACCAGCTTTCAATTGTGCATAACATCACAGCATCAACATAACCAAGGGACTTTCAAATAGAAGAAATCAATTTGCTGCTTCGGACATGGTAATCTTATATAAATGTACGAGCAGGCTAGCCCTGTCATAATATGATAAGGTATTCTCACTGCTTGTTTAATACAAATTTGAGTAGCCTTGTGAACAAAGTATAAGACAACAATCTATTTGAAAAGTCCTCCTTTCGGTGCACCACAAAGTCATTGATTATGACCAAATGAACAGAGGTAAGAATAATTATTACAACGACGCTAAAAGAAAACTAATGTTATGATGAATCACATGTCTTCAGCTTCCACGTTGTTCAGTTTCATACAAGGACGTCTCATGGTGTGTTCTTTTGGCTCAACATATGACATTGTCATTCAATGTGTTTTCAATCTGAGATGTTCCGGTTCATAGCCGCTCAAAGCAAACTGCTCATTCCATAATTACTGCTATTAAATCCCTTTTCAACGTGTCATGCTAAGCCGGTCATGATAAAGAATCAACTGGGAGATGCACTGCTTTTCATATTACCACAAACTGACATGAGGCTGGCTCAGAATGACACACACAAAAGCCAAGTCACTCTTGCTCACCATCACTATCAACCACAGGATCACACTATGATATGGCTTGCCAGCTCAAGGGTGATGACGTCAAGTTCGCATTTGCACAGCTATTTCTCTGCATGCAAGGTAATGAAATTCTACCCTTTTCCTTTTCATCCCAAAGGTGCGTCATGTGATCGGGCAATGCTACAACGTTGGCGGTAGATATGAACTTGGTAAGGTGCTGACTTGATAGCACAGGAAGGGCCGTTAAGACACCACCGAATAAGGCGCAATGCGCCCCATGGTGGAATGCTAAAATGATGACTCAGCTGCATTCAGAATCTGATGTGTCCTATCATTCATTAAAACTGCCAAGCTGCAGGATGGATCATATGTTCATGACAGGGAATATACCTCTCAATCATGGGCCAACATTTTTAAACTCTGTGGCGCACAAGACTAACACTTGAACAACCAATGCACAAATATGGTGTCTCTAGGCAGACATTTGTGGTTCATCGTTCACTGTGCTTCGGTTTCTATGGTTTTAGCAACCCCACATAATTGAGGCATATCTTTCTCTCTCAAAGAATATAGCTGAGTAGCTCACTAACTTTCATACTAACATTTTGCCTTTCTGCATAAGGTTTTCCAGGCAGTAAATATCTTTCTACATTATGGGCAGACACCCTGAACGGACAAAGCAATATGGCAGAGGTTTCAATGTCAACATATCTTCCATTACGAAATATCTGCAAATTGAAACATACATATTGAGTACTTCAGCGGGTATTATCTTTACGGAGTCCGGCTCGTGACCCACCAATCTCATTAAATGTAGCCATACCACCTTCCATGGAATCCAAACTGCAACTCTTGCCTGGGAAACTACGTTTTCCCACAAAATTGCTAAGTGCAAAGACAACATTTCTCTTAAATATTTCTCCCAACAATTCGATTCATGACCAAACATCGAACAAAAATGCATGAATATGTATTCCTATTAAGAATATAACAACCTGTTTAGAGAGTACAGCACGTGACAATCTCTCAAAGGCATCTGAAGTCGACGTTATCAAGACAGGTTGAATAACAAGCTCATAGTCTATTTCAAAGTATGCATCAAGTTTTGCAGACATAAACTTTGTTTTCCATATTTTCATTTCCTCTTCTTTCTTTCTATAAATATCTCCTCGTCATTCAACATATTTAGTATGCAAAGGGACAAAGCAAAAAACAAGATGATCAAGTGACACTACTTTCTATCCATTTGAAGTGTACATTTGGCTTCAACAACCATTCAATTATTTGACTTGGAATCAAGGAAGTGTGCGTCAATGCTCTTCAATTATTGATGATGTGGTGAAGACGGCTGGCCTTCAACCTGTTCCCAATGACGATGAGTTGATAGGGTTTGGATAACTAGACTTTCCAAAAAGCAATCTATAATGACTCAAACAGCAGGACCATGTGTAGAGAATGAAAAAGAACCATGTGACAAAACAACGGAAGGGTGCTAACATGTGACTCAGATGACATCATACAAATTCATGGCAAAATACCTGTGCATTTCATAGTAAAGGAAACCGGAAACGACCTATATCTGGATACCAAGAATCACTACCATTTTCATCACACAGGAATGTCTACTTTCAGCATGTTCAATTATTTGTAAAAATATCCTACAGTCCAGCCTTTGTCTGACTAAGTTAATCGTGGCTAAATTTTATGTGCGTGTTTCAACACGCACATTTATACACACACACACACACACACACACTATAATCGACGATGCGTAGGTATCGCTCAACTGCCGCATCCAACATCAATTTTTTGTGAGAACTCATCATAACAAAATCAATTCATTATATATCATGCGTGCCATTTTAACTTCAAACCACTGAATAATCAGAAGTGCTTTATTGTCGCTGTTGCACAAACCAGGTAATGAGCATGTGGGCGAGCAATTAGCACGAGGCTTTGAAAGGTGAATGATAATTTTGCCAGGGCCATTTAACCAACTATCCAGAAGAAATCACTATCTCGCCGCAGGTGGGCAAAAATATGCCGACGTCACACAAGCAGACTATTTCTCTGTTCACCGACTCCAGTCACCTGAGAATTATAAACAAGGCAATCAAACTTACTAATTAGCAAGTGATCCAGTGAGACTTGTAAAGAAGGCACACTCAAGGTGTCGAAAAAAACCCCCTCAAATATGCCAAATTAGGCTACAAAGTGACAGTGACGACCAAGCAAACAGTCTTTTTGGCATGCTATCCTTAGCAGGAGTGATAGAACTCCCACATACGGACACGTCGACAGGCCAAGGCAAGTTCAAACTCTCTCTAGTACTCTACTACATCCTTGTACATTACATTTCGAAAGGCAATTTTACACGTGGCCGGCAGAAACTTCCGGTATGTGGGTTCAGTTGAGCTATCTCGTGATAATGGTGGTAATTTGCGTAAGATTTACAACTGAAGATGGAAAAGCAAAGATCAAGGTGCTATAACAAGGATGGTTCAAATCTGTTCACAAATTGATGTGAAGTTCACACTTATTCCCGCTTGCTCCTATGAAAAAACGGAGACAGCTCAATTTTCTCCCAACGTACTCAAGCATACAGCGCGCTGCCTAAGCATAATGAATGTGGACATTTACAACAAATTGTGATTTGCAAGAGCACTTTCCTTACACTTTGTCACACTCACATCACTTTAAAAGACCACAAGGACTTGGAAATGATAAGCATGGCTGCTTTGAAGTGAACACTGCTCATCTGCTATGCATATTTCCATAATCTTGACAGTGAGCACTTTCTCGTGGCTACACCAGCAATGAACTTGGACAATATCATCTCCTGTGAACTTGTTCATGTCGATTTCACCACTACAGTGTGCAGTTTGTTTGTTTAAAGATTCATCTCAACCAAGATAAATTCCCGAAACAACACTCAACCTGCTAAATAACCTTGTGACCCTTCAAATTAATTATACTTTTCATGAATACGACAACCATTTCAGTTCGTCGTCTTTATGCAAAGGGTCCGTCTAATGACAAATGGCGACTGCAGAATGGATTTCGGTGGCAGTCATCAATGTCTCGATGGGCATTAACTAACTACAGACAAGTTTTTAATTCCAACCATGATGCTTTTTAAAATTGCACAACTTCTCGCCAGATTTTGCGATCAAGGAAACGAAGAGATTTTATTTCACAGCATACAAACTGCCGAACATTACAAAAAGGCATTCGTTGTTTCTAATTGAGAATGTTACTATCAATTAGATATTAATGTTTCTATGTTGTTGTTCCTGTTAGTTTTAAGTGTTTGTCTTAAATATTACTATGAATGATGAATGACAGAATTAGCCATAATCCCCTATTCTCGGCAACTTGTCAGAGGTTTATATGATCCCTTTTTTATCAACGTCAAACAAGAAGAGCAAGCAACATGGTATAACGTAGCAACAAAAATAATGCACTCTACATTTATATCTAGCAAGGTATGAGCATCACTTAATATTTTTCCATACCTGTAATTCACACCAAGCAACTGCAACTCCGGTTTCAGTATCCAATCCCTTGTAAACAGTTTTAAACGATCCTCGTCCTATTTCGACGTCAAATTTAAGAAAGCGTCCATCATAACTGGCCGACACTGCTTTCTCTTCTGCTTCTCCTTCTTGTTCGTTCTCATTATCTGCTTTGGCACTTTCTTCTTGAATAGCCATGTCCTTGTCTATGGTCACCCTTTCAACTACAAATTTGGATATCTTTACACTACCGTTACTGCTATGCTCCTTTGCCCAATCAACTACAGTACTGCTAGAAGTTCCGTCTTCTTTAATATCATCTAAATCAAGTTTAGAAGAGCTCCTAACATGACCATTAACTGCTTTCGCTGGACTCATATTTTCTTTATCCAAACCAACTTTCTCCATGTCCCTACTAAGGACAGTTCTTTCTCGGATATCTGCACTCATCCAGGCAGTTACAATTATTTGCCTTGAGACTTCAATATAAGCGTCATGTTAATTTATTACTGTTTAGAGGTAAGTAGCAACAATCGTGCAATCCCTCCTCACAATTCTGGTTCGGTCTCTTCTGTGCAAATCCTTAGACGTGAAGTATATCTCACTAGACGGAAATCGCAGATACAGGTTGCGTTACGCGGTCCTGTCAATTGAACAATCTCCTATACACTTCTTTGGGAGACCATGATCTCTTAGTACACTTGAGCAATATATCCAACTTCAGTTTCGGCTTCATGGTGGCTTTACCCTTCCAAAACGACGAAAATTGACAACCAACCGACCAAGGCTAGGCCAACCCGTCGTATACGCGTTAAACGATCACTCCTGAAGACTGGCAACATAAAAACTTGGCGACAACGTGTTCAAAACAAAGAAGGTAAAGTACATAAAATGCTCTTCTATCCTATTTCCCTGTAAACCCACATTCTCCTGTAATTATTGCTCGACCTAGTAGTATATTTCCTCGAAGGAAACAAAGCTAGGTAAGCAGTTTCATGGTCAATATTCTCAACCTACTTGATCTTCTTTGATGTCGTTTATACGCTGGGCATGGCGGGCAACTGAAAGCTCTGCTAGGAATGTTGGCCGAGGAGGGGTCTGGATCCTAGTGTTTGAAAATTATTACGAAACACTTTTTGCATACTAATTTAAGCCCATTCGTTCTCAAATCTCCACTGGCTTTCTCATTTGCTAGATCTTTTGCATTCCCTAATTCAGAAAACGATTACATCACCATTTCCAAATAATTTGACCACAAAGAAACCACGAAAGATAAGCTAGCATGTATTTCAAGCTGGCAAAATATAACATTACGCCCAATGGTCAGACTAAGAACTGTCTGTTTATTAACTAAAACTTACCAGAAGAAAACCGTTGGCAAATGAAGACGATGGCGTGGAATTTTACTTCTCTGTTCCAAAACTATACAACTTTTTAATGCTGAAAGTCCGTTTGCTCCCTTTCAGAAACGTTGCTCAAAAGTCATAATGCTATATTTTCTATGTCTACAGACACCCTTAAAAGTTAACAATACAGATCGCTAACATCTCCATACCCATCAGCTAAGGGGGGAGTCCATTTACCACAAATACAGTTGCCAAACTCACAGCAATCTGTCTTATTGTTACATGAGTTATGAAGGAAGGAGACACTGATATAAAACGCCAATAAAAAGCGACTATCAATTTGTTTTCTCAAGCAATTTCTTCTGAGTGTCATAATATTATTAAAGTATTTTTCTCCCCAAATATTGAACCAGAAGTAACTGGCTAGAATATTTCAAGCTATTTTGGACTACTTATTCGATCTGTGATCCTCGTGGATTTCGCTGACATTTTGGTTGTTCATCAGAAAATGGTATGTAATATATTCGTATTCTGATGGGATCAATAGGATGTCGAGGACTTACAACAGCGCTTGCTCTCTTGGATAAGCATTCTTTCTACACTGGACATCAGAAGCGGGTTCACGTCAACAAATATGAGGTTGTCACAGGAACCTAAACTATTATTTGGGACACTCGAGAGGACGTGACTCAGAACACCTGGTATTGCATTACACAATACATTTGGCTTGAGGACATAAGCACTTTTGGTCCAAGAACATAAATTTAATCGTCGTCCACCACAGTAGGTTACACAGCTTTTGTCTTTGACATGGCTTGCTTGTACTACGAAAGAGACTGGTGCTAAGAAAATAGAACATGTTACAGGGTTCAAATTGCTGGAATTCTGATCAACACTTATTAAGGTATCATTATTATTATTACCATTATTATTATTATTATTATCATTATTATTATCATATTCACTATGTGCATTGTTTATTACTTCCTAGAGAGCCGGGTCCAAACAATGGTCCTAAGGCTCTAGAGGGTAAGTGCTGCTTTCTACATTATTGATAGCACCCTCCGTATTATGTGTGCTGTTCCAAGGAGGGCTATCTTCTGGACTTCTTGTA
>JANTCA010087835.1:0-13971 GCA_024741275.1 Chironex yamaguchii | reverse complement strand
GTTATATTTGTCAAGAGTGGGCATTACCACAATAGCTTCACTAAGTGGGAGCCGATTAGGCTCGAACTTGCAATCCTCAGACTTAAAAGCCAACACTCAAATCTCCATGCCTCCGTGATATATATCTATAAAAGCAAGCTAATCAATTGATATCTATCTATATTGATATCGTCCCACCGACTTAGCTATCTCTTTCTCTAATTACGTATTCATTTAGCTTGAATAATCTGTCACTTTACTATAACAATGGATTCTTCAACCAATTAACCTACTGCAATGACTGATCAGATTCGCATTCGTCACTTTCCTGTATATGTATGGTATTTATATGAGATGTTTGCAATGCTAACAGTGTAAGGATGAGGTGCTATTGTTAGGAAGGAAATAATTTTTGTAATAACTTTGCAATGATTTCTCCAATTATCAAATTGGCAATGATGACTTACATATTTTTTTATCTTTATTCAATAGTCAATCTACGTTTAATCTTAAAATCGCTAAAGGTTCCTGGGAATCGTAAAAATATCAAAATCTCTGCAAGAGTAAGTTCTGATTTTATAATTTAATCCCATCTTCTTAACAAAAGTCTTGATCTCTTACATATGACATGGGTTTTAAATGCATAAATAAATATTTAAATGCATAGTTTCGAGTTCCCAGAAATTTGTAATATTTATTAAGAAATCTACTGAACATGATTTACGTACTTATACACTTAGGTAAGTAAAATTTATGAAAACACGAAAGAATAACAAAGAAATTGTATCTTTTTGTTGCCAATGAATTAATACCCTCTAAGACTTAGGCAATCCTGCTAGTAGACGAACAATAATCTTTAGACATGCGATTGTCATAAAATACTATCGCAGTCCTTGAGGATATTTATGTAGTAAAAAGTATGAGGTGAAAATCTTTGCTTTGCGTTGTACCCAAACATCTGTCAACAAGGCGTTATGTACTGTTTGCAACTTGCTGGAACCCTGACCACTAAACTACGAAGCATCAAATATTAATGAAAAAAGACCATCTTACGTGGCAAAAACGGGGGTGATTGAATAATTTCTCGGAATTATGTAAAAAATTTCTTTTGCACGGGAACTTGCAAGACACGTTTGAGAATGAAGAGGGAATTCTTAGCTAACCAGTTGGTATTTTATGCTGCTCATCATTTGTTATTATAACAATGGCGCTTTACGCTTTATTGAGTATATAGGTAAATAATTAGTAAATTATACATAGCGGTTTGTTGCACAACTCATTCTTCAATGCAGCTAACAACTTCATACGATTTTCCTTGGCTAACTTAGATAAAGGATTAAACATATTTACTGAATCAAATATCATTATTCTTTAACCATTTATTGTGAGATATGGAGTATATTTAGCTTTGTCCCCCCTTTGTCCTAGTAAGCAACAAGAGGAGGATATCGAGTGTTTGGACAACAACAGTGTTGATCCTTGATGCTGCGAGGTGTCCTCTTGTAGTTTCTAGACAACCATGATTGATAAAGAATTTAAAACTGTGACTATACCAAAAATAGATGTTCTAGCTTATTCCAGTTTATTTTGAACATATTCATTCATGGGATGCTAAAACCACATTAGCCGACGTAAGAACCTAGCTTCCTTTTATCTATGGGTTCTTTTCAATTATACAGCTGTCCAGCAATATTGTGGTAGCCATTCTTTGATTACTAAATTCTAAACAATGTTATTATCTCTAAAACGTTGTTATGTACTTGGTAAAAGAAAATAAAGTCATGGTAAAATATATTTAAATTTTAAGCATTGGCTTTGGTTATTGGTTTTAATATCATTTTATCGCCGCGAAAGATTGTACTTGTAATAAATTATCCTATTTTGTTCTTAATTCGACATGATTTATTAGAAATTAACATTGAAGTTACACATTGGTCAATCTATGCATTCATATCATGCGTACTTTGGAAAAGCAGTAAAGTTGCTTTGCAAAATTTCTGGGGGAATTTCTAGCATTTGCTATGCTCCTGATACGAAATTAAATAGAATGTGCTAAAGGAAAAAGAGTGTTGAATTATACCGATGTGCGAAAAAAGTGTTTTATGTTTATGCTAATAGTTTACAATTCGATCAATTCTCTTAAAATCAACTCAGTTGTTTTCATTTCACTGTGAAGATTTCTGAGGAGAGAAGCGGGGAAAAACACCAGATAGTTTATCTATTTTGCACTGTCTTGAGATAAAAAAGAAAGCACTTCCTTACTTTATCTATACTGTTCAGAAGAGATTAAATTTTGCAATAAGAAAAAATAGCGAAATGTAAAAGAACCGGAAATTGAACATGGTGAAAAAAGTTAGATGGAACGATTGGAAAAATTGGGTGCAATTTTTTGGCCAATATGACAAACTGATACATCGAAAACATACACAAGGCAGCAGAAACAGGAATAGAATTAATCTAGACAAGAAAATCTAAATGGTGACATGCTATTGGTGACCCGAAGGGCAGTGACGTTTGACAGTGACATTTTTCTACAAGGCATATTTGGCATAAAATTACATAGATTTAACAAGACCAATTTGGGGGACAGTAAATTGGTCACAGAATTAATAATTATCCCTTCTACGCAATTAAGCACATGGCAGACGACAACTTATAATATGAGTTGTCGATCGGGTTTTTTAATTTATTGTCTAGGTTAAATAAGCAACCATAGTGTGGCTATCTTTTCAGAAATGATCGCGGTTTTTGGATAAGTCTATTGCTTAACAAACATCTAGAACTACTCTATCTAAAATTGAGATGGCTATATTTTTCCAAATGCCAAAAAATTATGAGGTAGTAGCAGCCATTGTTATCCTACGTATGACGGTGCATAACAACTGGATAAAGTATTCAATTTTTCTTTCGGAGGGTTTACTATGCTGGACGCGGCAAAAGCGTCCAGCATAGTAAACCGGTCGATCAACTTTTATCAACCGACATAAAGGTCTCAGATTGAGAAAATGAAGTGTTGAAAGATATTATCGATAAGAGTAGCTGTGTTGTTTTCCGATTGAAAAGCAAACCGATATCTATCTAAATTTTAAGGCCAGTTGAAGTTATTCGTAACTGTTTTGTGCTTTCGTCTTTGATTTGCGAGGTCAAAATTGTAAGACGTATATAAGGGAAATTAAACTTCCTCAAACTTTGTGTTTGAGATGCCTAATCTCCGTAAATCAAATCATTACTTAAAGTTTAGTCGGAAATTTGGTGAAAAAGCTTGAATAGCTTTTGTCAGGCCATTCCATGTAAATACTCGTAAGAAATGAACAGAAAAAAAGTCTACCTCGCGGGATGCTCTACATATCATTATTGGTGAGAAGAGCTATCAATTCATTCTTTGCCGGTAAACGTGAATTAACAGGTTGGCTATAGCCAGGTTTCTTCTTACCGTTTATGCCTAAGTTTTCAGTGGAATGAATCAGACAAAGATGAAGTAGAGGTAACTTTTCTTACAGGGCTGCAGCTCAGGTCGTGATGATCCACAACGGCCGAGTAGTAACTATAGTTTGTTACTTGGCGTCAGCTAGAAATATATCTATGTTTCCATTTTACAACTGCGCAACTCAAACGAACCGTTATTGAGCTTACAGGCTTTCTGCAGCTTGTAAAGTCAAGTCACAAAATATCTATTATTCTTCACGTCGTGGTTTTGTGGGTCGCTCAATGACCGGTTTTCTCTGCCACCTTGGCCCTCGGCGGTCAGAAGCTCAGAGCAACTGTGAACGTCTCCAGTTTGCTGTGGAGAAGGGTTCCAGCTGGATTTGGTCTAAAGCAAGATCAAAGCAAACGACGTGATGTTGTGGTTGTGACCACAAGCAGAGACAGCCCCGGTAGCATTACGCTGCTGGTGTTGCCAGGGATGGTAGTGCCGCTTTAGCCACCGAAACTGTGTGATCATCCCTGGTTGGCGACTGATGAGGGGGGTGTCAAGCAGCAGCTGGCTGCATGCACCTCTCTATTGATCACCAGAACAGAACTCGAAACCTTGTATTAACAAGATTATTTAACAATGAAATTTTGCTTGTGTTTCTTGTTTTAAGTTCCTGAGCTTTGTTGGTGCACTTTCTGAAAAGGTTATTGCCCGTCGGTAAGGTTGATTTTCAAATTGCAGCAGTAAGAGTCAAACATTGTTATACAAGAATTTATGAATAGACAGAAGTTTAAATGAAAGAAAAAACCTTAAGATATTACAAGGAAAAACTTTTAAAAGCTGTTTGGTTATAAGTGTGTCTAAGAAAATAGGTTTGACGTAAGTAAACTATTATTAACAGGAAGTCAAATAAAATATTATTCAAGATTAATGTAGATTTGAGTCAAGTTTTGCTCGGTTCATGTGTGCAGAACCTACATATGTTTGAAGTGCATAGAAATTGGAACCTGAAAATCGCCTTGCAAATTTGCGGCATTGTTCTAAAAATATACTTCGAAGCTATATTCGTCTGACACTCTTCAGAGTAAGAACCGTCAAAAAAGAAGTGCAGATATGGCAACCTTTTTATAAGAAATATAGATCGAAACTAGCAAATCGTAAGCAAAAAGGAAAGGACAAAGAGAATAGAGAATATGATAGCGCTATTGGAAAGGTCCAAGTGAAATAACGACCTCTTTCTGCCTACAGAGCACCAGTTTTCTTGTTTTAAAGTAAAAATAAAGATTCACTTAAATGGAAAGACGATCTAGCTTTGCCAATTATCCGATTCATGTCGGACCACAACCTAGATTTATGTTTGAAACTTTAGTTTGATCAATAAGAATTAAGGTTTGAAGTAAATAGACGCACTACACTCCTATTTTATCAAAAAGTTACATTTCTCTTTCATTATTTTAATCAGACTTTGGACAACGCGGCCACAACCAGTCTGGTGACAAATTTGCTAACTTCTAGGTCCTATCTGAGTTTAGTTTGATAATAAATTATATAATGCATGGTCTGAGTCAGGGACTTAAAACCTACATTCTTTTCATTAATTCATTAATGCTCTTGATTTTTTACAAGCTATATTTTTTCTCATTTTTCTCTCATTTACGCAATACCAGACGATGTTTAATTAACACCCTGTGCCTTTCAAGCTTCGTATCCATCCTACCGTGATACCTATAATTACAAAACGCCATTGACCCCCTTTATTCGTTGCACTACACAGTCAGAACAAAGTTCGGACAGTCACACCCTTTATTTACCATCTTTAATTATCCACAGTCTGCGCTAATTGGCAGTGGCAAAAATGACTTAATCGCAGAAGACCGAATGAATTGAGTAGGAGAAAAACAGTGTCGACACAAATAATATAATCTAAGTCATCAAAGACGTGCTTTGTTGCGCATTATGCTTGGCAGATTTCCACTGCATTGTCACCAGCTTGTCACCAGCGTTGTCATAGTTACAAACTTTGAATCGTCATAACGTTGTTATAACGTACTAGGCAATTAATATCAGAGGAAGACTGATGTCATCAATATGAAACTTATGTACACTTCATCTATTGTATTAAAAATGAACTTAATGTCAAATGTGTCAGGAATTTGACGATGATAAAACAATGCAGGTCTGGCATAGCAAGTTGCCGATTTAACGAAATGCCAATTTTCGTAAGGTAACATTTTACTTGGAAAGAGTTGAATGTATGTTTGTCTTCCAGATGTAACCAAAGGGAGTTTAAAATGAGAAGGGCTCACTCCAATCAACCTACAGTTGTATTCTAAATGTTCACTTTCAAAGCACAATTTCTGTTAACTACAACTGTTCAACTTTGCAGCGTGTTGCCTTACAAACAAAGGTGTCGACTACATTCGCTACTCATAAAGTTGAACAAGTGGGTCAGTTTCTCAAAAGTCTCTGGAGATTGAGAAGGAACCCTGTATGAATATTCTAATATGGTTGCACGACCCCTCTCTTTCTACTAATACACATTCCGTTACAAAATGCCTGGATTGAGTTGTACATAATTTTTCATTCCTTTTTAAATGTGAGTTTGCTGGTTAGAAAGAGTGGTTCATTTTTATGCATGGGTGGTTACGAACCCCCGATTCCTATAAAAATGAAGGACACCGCCTTAAAAAAGTTCAATTTTGTTGACATCAAGTAGACATCCCAAAATGTAAATTATACATTGTCATCTCGTTATACAATTAAAATTGTATTACCTGCTACGCTTTCTCCCTTCTGTAAAAGTCCTATATCTTCTCAGCCTCGGTTCCATTAACTTACTTTCATTTAAACGCAGTTCTATCTCTTCATCTTCTTTCGATTCGGACGATCTGCGCATGCTTCGTCGAAAAGAGGAAATTATCCGCTTGAAAACTGAAGGAGAATCCTGTGAAAAAAAATTTAAAATGTCATAGAGAGTTTATTTTGAAGTTAATTAAACTTGCTGATGATCTTTACAACTTTGCTGCAATAAATAGATTATCCCGATGCTGTAAAGGTTTGCAGCTACATAAATCGTATGAAGACTAGCGTACTTTTAAAAGCATATTGCTAACGTCTCACTTTCTGGTTCTGCTTGGATAAAGCATCACCCTCAGGCAGATTAAACTTTCAATAATGTCAATTGTATTGCAGTACTTGTTATTGGTTAGAGAAAACGGAATATTTATGAGCAAATACAGTCACTGAAAAACTTCAACTTTTAATTAGCAACTAATAAAAAGCATATTTTTGAGAAAGGACATTCAAAAATAGCCTTCCTTCTGCCAATCTTTTTACAAATGTTAAAACTTGTCCTTAAGACTTTGAAATTATATATTCTAATTAGCAAACGTCAGATCTTATTATCACTGGCATATGATAGTGCTCTTTGTTTACCAACGTCTTGAATAAAGTAAGAAACAAAAATTAAAGCCTGACAGAAAACTCCTAGATTTGTCCATGTCTTTCGTATATACATCATGCACATTTTGCATCATAACAAATACTGTTGTCCCATTATCAGTACACAGCAAGTGGAATTAGTTTAGACTACAAGCAATATTAAGCAGAGAGGCTCCTTCATAAAAAGTATTGATGATTAGAAATTTTAAAAAATGTTATCATTAATACTTTTAATCTTTTAGTTACGTAACTCAAATACAAATCGTACCATTAAAGGTTGCATATTCGATGTATTTAAGACATTAGATACATTTATGTAACAATCGTCACTAAGGTTGAGGACTCAATTCATATTGAGTCTGCAGAAGATATGGTGAGGTGCTCTGATAATATTACTAACAATATTGCCAAACTAATAATCAGCATTCTAATATTGCAAACTGACGTAAAGTTAATTGTAATAATGAAAGGCTTATTAAATTGGAAATTCATGGACATATGGTATAATAATAACGATAATAAATAATACTAATGATAATAATGATGATGACAATTCATTAATCACTTACGAAATTGCTGTTACATCAAATTCAAAAATTGACTTCGTTTCTTGACATCAAGTTTATTTCTAGACTACATTTGATAAAGTCGCTTTTGTTCTACGTTGAATGGAAAGTCTCAAGCAGGCAATTTTATTGCAAAGCGTAAGTAATCATCGTTCTATACATCTCGTTTATTTCTGTATAATCTCGCCTTAATAATGTTCTTGTGAAGAAGCGTCATCTTCCTACCCTATATTACATTTTATTACATTTTCAATTCATATTTCAATTTGATATTGCACTCATTGGTTACTTAAAATCTCACAAGTAACTTTTCCTTTTCACAAAATGATACAAAAACTTATAAGGTTTCAATTTCTGTTTCCTCTCTGTAACAAATCGTTGCTGATGTTTAATCAGAGAATTTAAAGATAGTAGATAGCATCAGTCAGACAACTCCTTTTCTGTCACCCATTTGATTTTGTACGATATCTGCTCTGATTTGCATTCCCTATGGGCAGACTTTGTTTTATTAGTCATTTCTAGCAAGACCGTATTGGTCCACTTTGATAATAGAATTCTAGTTTCTGTTTATGGCATAATGAGCTCGTTAAAAAGTCAACTGTAACAACCTTAATTACCACCAACGTTACACTACAGTTTAATAAATATATTTGTAAATTTGATGATTCAACATCTCAGTATCTCATACTTATAAGATAATCAAACAGGACAACAAATAAGAATTCAAACTTCATACCCACTTATAAAGAAGAGGACTCTAATTAGGTATTGCTTTGAAGGCTTTGCACTTGCTAATTGGCTAATTATATGCAAATATATAAAATAGTTACATCGTACAAATAAAGTTTTTGCTTTTTAATCAAACACTTTCTGCTTAGGGAAAACAGCAGATCAAGTGTACACAGATAACATGACTTTAAAAATAGAAGTAAAAATGTCAAACGTCCTCCAGTAACCTTCAAAGTAATAAACGAAAAATAAATCAAATATCTACAACAGCTGTTTACACAAACTTTCACTGAAATACACAGGTTGAAAACGTACAAAACAACAACAATTGAAATGGGAACCAATGATGACGATGATAGCACAACTGTGTTCAGTTGAAAACCTAGAGAAGAATTACCACATTTGTGCATTTTATAGGCAGATCTCTATACAAGCAGTGAAATATGTAAATCACTTTAAACGTAACACTAATAACATAAAAGATTACGCTATTGATCTTTAATAATTCCATGTAAGCTCGTATGAAAGAGAGCAGCGCATGAAATCTGAAAAGATAAGACCTCATTCTTTATGATCCAGTCCAATAAACTAACACCAGAAATAAAGGTTTTTCACACTCGAAATATATAATCAACAACAATATTCAAACCGGCTACAGTTGGCACTTCTCAGTCTTATTTTTGTCTGAAATGTATATTATAAAATTTTTTACTTATAAAATTGGTAACATGCCAGGTTTAAAATAAAAACGCAACAGAACCAAGTTTGGTGAGAGGATTCAATACCTGCAGGATAAAGCTTCACAAAGGGATTGCTAACAAAAACCTTCTTAAAAATAGACAAAGAAACAATATCAATCTTTTCTCGCATATTCAGTTCATGTTTCAAAATAAAACTGGTTATGAAAGACAAACTCGTTTGGAACTAAATTGTGAGAACGAGACATTGTTGTGCAAGATGGGAGAATCGACAGAAACTCGTTCAGACGATGTTCAAGCCGGCTCGTTAGATGTAGAGTACAGTGTGTGATTCTCAAAACTAATATGTCCAGAGAAGCTATGCAATATAAAGAGAACTAAATTAAGAGTCTATTAAATGGCTAAGTAATCAAAGAAAGTATTCTTAAATATTCTATTCTGTGCTTTTTCTTGTCGTCATTCTTCGCCTTCCCTGAAGCCATACTGATATCTATTAATTCCTTACGCAACACATTTACTCTGCAGATTGCAAGCATCTATGCCACTGAGCTTAAGGCTCCTCCTATGCATGCTCAACGCTTTAATAGAAGTCGTTTTGACTTTAGCAAGCATCAAACCTTACGCCAATCAATTAGAAAATTCCAGATTTTAACAGGGCGTTAAAGTGAAAGGTATTCTTAGCGCTATATATCTGCGGCATAGCAGCCTCAGATTTCAGTATGGGTCATGATGTGTTAAATATCTGTGATCTCTAAATCTTACAAAATCTATTGCTCAAAGTCAATTGAAAATGATTTATTTCATAGCGTATATTGTGGACTTCCTCTCCTCATATTGCTTGTCTCGCATTTACATATGCTGAATACTCATCCACTTTTTGATAAATAAAACAGAATACTTTATGGATTTTACGGCAAAAAGTTCAAATTCTCCTGGATAATGATCAAAGTTTAAAACTCAGAACGTCAATGATTGCCACTGTGGCAGTTATTGTCAGTGATTTGCAATTGAGGGAGGCCGAACTTATTAATTGACAAAGGGGGACGTATTCCAACCTAGGATTATAATAACAACCCCTTTTTGACTGTTATATTCTATCTAGCCTTTACAGCAGTAGAAAGTTATCGAATAGTGTTGGTATTTTTATAAAACAAAATGGTATAACACAGATTTGTTAGAGCCTCCACTGCTTTGTGGTCGATGACATCAAAAATTAGTTACCTACACATGTTCCCTGATACTCTTGTATAACTCAGGTTGTCTTGAGGAGACATGTTCTTCAAAATCATTTTAATACAAGTGGAATTGAAGGAGCAAGGACTGTGAATGGGCTTCAGTCGCTTTACTATTTGGAATATTGAATGATAGATGTATCTTCGATACAAGATATCCTTAAAGCTTTTCTTCAGAGCACAATACCTTGGTCTTTCTTTTACGCTCAAGTCATACATTTATAAGGTCCTACTGTCCAATTGACTTGTCGTATCTAAGAATGGCTAGAGGCCTATCAACATATCTAAAAGGTATCATCCAACAATCTCTATCTTAGTCATAATAATTGTGTTCGTTAATATGCTTTCAGCAAAAGATTAAGCTAAAGGATAGGCGACTTTTTGATGTTTGTTAAAATAAGAAAAGGAACAAAGTGGAAACCTTTGAAAGGACAGCGAGTTTCTATGCAGGGTAGTTATATTCGACCAAGGCTAGCAATAAGCCAATCTACATTTATATCTTTGTTAATTCATAGACGTACTTTTCTATTTTATTTTCATGGCACTGTCAAAAGAAGACACTATGCTATTCACTATGGGCATATAACTGATCGCTTCAGTCAGACTTCACTAATCCGAAGCAGCCATAGTAGATATTGAAGTCACGTCATTACTTTTTAGCATTTCATAAATGAAGATTTATCTTTGTCACAACTAAATGAATAGATGACATGTATGTTCCAGTAATTTTGTTTGGACAAGGGGAAAGGACTTTTATGCTGGAGTGTTTACAGTAATACTTAACTTATATTAAGGTAAGGTATCACTTAACTGCGAGGAATTGAATGCAGTAAATATCATGTTCATTGACTGAGTAAGACCAGTTATTTTGTAGATATACTAATCATCAACGGAGGATTGTCGTATTTGCCTAAGCACTTATTATCTTTTCGTGAGCTATGAGAACTGACTTAATATAAATCGATGTTCTCAATAATTTTTGGAACTTTGTTTTATGGTTATAGTTAAAAACTAAAGTTTAGTTCATTAAATAGACTTGTTGATTGCTATAAAGTTTAGCTAATTCCCCTGGTAAGAAGTCCAATGTTTAAACATTTTAATCTTTACGATTGGTAATGTAAAAATCCAATAATTCATGGAGATTTGACTAAAATTCATTCTGAGTTTAAGGGAACTGTTGCCACTTCATAGTCAACGTGCCTTTGTCTGTTTTTCTAAATTCAAATTTCAAAACAGCGGATAGATGAATAACCTAAAAAAGATTGAATGTCATGAAGATTTATAGATAAAATATTTTTGAAAGGACTAGCTTAAATTACTTTTAATGCGGAGAGCAGTTTAATCATAATATGAAAACCTGGTCAAGAAATAATTTTCTCTTTTCCAGTTCGTTGACGAAAATCATCTCTACACTACAGAATATTTGTATACATCTGCCAGTTCGAGGAAGTTGATTTTCGTTATTTCAATATATAAATTTCATCCAGAACTTATAGCCTAACATTAGCTAACAGGCAACGTAAACAATGTTGATTGATTTTATTTAGTGTTAAGCAAACGTTAATAAATTTATTTATAACTTTTTATTGATCTACGTGTTGCTAGTTCCCATTCAAGTCGAGTTCTTGTTTTTGTGAAGGTTAACAAGTTAATATGTTTAAAATGAATTCAATACAACAAGAAAAGGATATTGATTTAAACGGAGAGCAAAGATGGAAATATTTTGCAGTCAAATATCTTATGCTGAGTCTTGGTGGCGATAAGAACTACAATGGGTGGAGCTGACCTCAGTTTTGAACCATCTTGTTTTACATTTTACATCTCAGCTTACACAAATGGGAGGTGAAAAAGCGTGTACTTAAACCTAAACCGTGATAGAAAACTGTTATCACTTGACAGGTAGGATTGTGGTGGAAAACGGTCGCCTTTATCTGTCAGTTGAAAGTTTTAAGTGTCAAATAGTCATGGGGACAAAAAGAATAAAAGCCATGCTTGGCACATATAGGTAAAGTTGAGTCATAGCATATTACACACAATCAAATACTCAAAACGAGGTTCAAAAATCTCCAAAGACTTTTGTGTTATAAAGCAAAGGGTTACGTTAAGAATGCCAGCAATCAGAATGTGCGTACTATACATTAATTCGAAGTTGAATTATATCTTTTTCTTTACGAAATACACTTTTATTACACATGGAAAGTTAGTTTAAGACATTGAATCAAATGAATGCCAAGTTCTCCAAATGGCCTTTTCTGGACTGTTTTATAACATTACATAATATGATAAATGTCCAAGAGCAGAGGTTTTATAGAAGTGTCACAACTGAAGCAAAATAAATCGTGTTTGGGGATAATGGACTTGTCACAGTTAAATCTTGGACAAAACGTATTTTACCACTTGTTTGAATATATTCCAAACACGGCCCACGTCACGCAGTCATAGTATATTCGTGCTGAGCTGCAACTCAATTTCCTAGGCCAAATAGTTGAAATTTAACATGCTTTCTTAATTTTTCGTCTTTATCAGCAGTTATGAATTTGCATGTTGAGCACACATGACTAGCCGAGTATTCAGATACATTTTTCTATGCTTGAGCAAATCAAGTATAGATACATAGTATAAAAGTGTGAACATAGTAGTCGAGTTGCTTTATGATTTTATTATCGTCCGTGCTGTCAGATAAAAGAATACGCAATTGACACAGAGACAAGAAAACAAACGTAAACCCACGATGAAAGGAAATATATCTATTTGCGTTCAAATATCGTCAAACGCTACCCCACATTCATAGACACGTCTATTGTATATGCTTTAATGGACTGTCCAGTATCTTGTAAGGTAAAGACATGTACGGAAAACATTACCAATTACATCACCAAGAACTGTTACCATTTTTAGTACAGGTTTATATGATTCATACTCTCACAATCATAACTTAACATCTGTTCTTTACACAAGATGACCCAGTCACCTTCTATATCTTACTGAAATTTATTTCGAAATTCCCAAGATTAAAGTTCAAGGAATTTCGAGATGATAGCAACATACTAAGATGAATAAGAACACACTCTTCTGTGTAAAAATAAAAATTGTTGACATCAAGAATCCACTGCAATATAATGATATTCGTGTAAAGTGTGAAAATTATATCAAAGTAATATATACAACTTTATATCAATTACAATTGTATTATCTCTGCTTGAGATATATTACATCAGTTTTTAGCAGGCTTTTTGTTCTGCCTGAGGGTAATGGTAATGACCAATGCTGTGCCTTGGAAGCAAATCGTCCTTCTCAGGGACCACACTGCGCCAGCGCAAAACGTCTTCAATCCTACCTCTGCCTCCTGTTTTGCTTGAGCTACTCCATCGATGACCAGGTATTAGATGCCAGAACTACTCATACCAAAAATGTCAACAAATATAAACATCATGCTCCCTCTCGTTGTCTTTAAGATCAGCTTCACTTGAGCACGGCTATAACAGGTTAAAGTATTGCCAAATATATCTCGCCCTTGCAAAAATAAATTACCTTGTGAAGTGTTACACCTTAAATACGTCATGAATGTCGCACACAAAACACATAAATTGGTACGTACAAATCAAATTGTGGCATTTTTTGCAGTATAAAAAATAAAAGAAGTTAAAAAAATTGTATACAAAACATCATAGATTACTCGTTGGTACAACTATTTTAAGATGTGTCAACAAATTGTTATGTTTTACAAATACGACTAGTTGAATGTTATCTGTTACTTTTTATTAAGTGTCGTTGACATTCAATTACTATGGATAGTACATTTGGTCTGTCGTAATAATAACGTTGTATATTGCCGAGTTAAATAAAAGTAAAAATTGTGAGTTGACTCGGTTAATAAGGAAACAATATTCTATTAAAAAATCTTCACAAGG
>JANTCA010087813.1:0-13972 GCA_024741275.1 Chironex yamaguchii | reverse complement strand
TCATAAGATTCTCATAGGAATGCAAGGTTATCTTTATATAAGTCGAGTATCTTTACCCAAAAACCGCGGAAGATATTAAGCCAAAATATATTTGGTGCGATGATTATCATTGTGAACAATAATCAACCAAATGCTAATCTGATCTTTTTTGCTTACGTCGTGTGTTGTATCACCAATAAATGTCGATGCAATGCAATCTCTCATGTCATCACAAAGTTTCTGCTTTGCCGATGGCACCAATCACCTTGTTATGAAAATCAGCTTTTCGTCTCATTCTTTAGCAGTATTTCTCTTTTTTAATTTCGTATCAAAATTTATTTGTCTTTGTTTCCACTTGTTTTAGATTTTGGCTCTTTCATTACATAGAGCAGAAAGTTAAGTGACTTCAAGAAGTTACTATAGTCAAAACGTTTTTCGTGAGCCCTCTCAATGCCGAGCATTAAAGTCCAAGAAAAAGTATTAGAATGATAAGTGTCAGCATTTTTTTCCTTTTAAAAATAACTTCTCATAAGACATTGTTATATTAATTCCAGTAGTTTTTGTAGCAACATGGCGTCTATTTTTGAAGCGAGAGAACCTTTGCTACTGTTGATTGTATCTGATTCTTACATTCCATGCTTCGTTATAGTTTTGCTCTGTTCGTTTAGTTGCAGAGCCCACAGTTTTTAAGGCTAGATCTCTTTACCAGATATTTGTTCCCTCCTCCTAAATTTACCTCCAAAAAGAGCAATACCAAAAAATGGGAATTTCTAGACATTAAAAACGACGCCCAATTCCTGAGCCTAAACCTGAGCGAAAAGGCTCACTTTGTGCAGCAACTTTTCTTCTCAACGAAATTAGTTTTCAGTATTCAGTGCATTTCCCTTCTGAGTGCAAGCAAAAGGGACCAACAAACGGAGCTGTTAGCTTCAAATCTCTGTATATTCATGTGATAACAAGCCTAACATATATCTTACAGACACCGAGATGTCGATAAACATATCTAATAGCAAAAGGTGACTTAAGACATCAACCAAGATAGATTATGTTTAATTATGCTAATATTTTACCGCTTTAATCAGGGTTGCTACGGATAGAATAGGTCATAAATACTCTGCTTCCATTTTATTTACAAGCCGGTATGAATATCAGGAGGTACTCTTTTGAGACGGAGTGGATTTCTTTTCCAGTTACTTAAGGCCGCGCTTTTGAGGTAGGTTTATGCCAATGTCATTCAGTTAAAACTAAACAAGATATTCTCCAAAACTAGGCGCATGCTTATTTGTCATAAATTTTGAAATAAGAATGCCGGTAAGGTATGAACTAACTTATTGTCCTTTGTTGCCAACGTTAAACATAAAAAATTGAACTTAAAATAGTTGACTTTAAACCGGAGTATGCCCCTAAACTCACCTTCAAATCCATTATTAACTTTCTAAACTGAAAACACGTCAGTGAGCATCCTCGGAACCGCCCTCTGGGGCAAACTGAAGAGATATCGTCTCCTGCAAGTGTCACTTATACTTTGGTGAATGAGCAACGATCTATAATGTTAACTGCTTTTCAGCCTAGTTAGTGCCATCGCAAAGTGTTGTAAAGTTGCAGTGTAGCTTTGGCGTCCCATAGAAAATGTTTGCCGAAGAGGGTACTTGTTTTCCTGTTGCCCCATTGCAGCATGTAACTGAATGATCATCTTTTAAGCTTAGAAATAAACCATAAAAGCAATAGAAGGAATGAACGAGAAGGAAGGAGATTTTCATGGATAATGCAGCATATTTTCAAGTCAGTTTTGAAGGAACCAATTAGAGATCGAAAAGCGTATTTATCGAGCCCTAGCTTATCTAAGCCAGGCCTTGTCTTTCACTTTAAGAATCAACAATAATTACTTAGAATAAATGAAACCGTAACAGCAAACGTTATTCTGAGAGCATGGTTGGCTTAAGTGTATTACTAAACAGAAACTCCGTGTGTATGCACGTTCTAAACAGAGTAAAAGTATTGACTGAAGAAACACTTCAGTTGCGCTTCATACACAAAGCCATCTATTGGTTAAACAGAGACTACAGCATAAAAGAGACAATACCCTGTTTTTTCCTCACTTCAGAATAAAATTGTTAATTTGCTTCTTGGAGACAATGAATATTGACAACTAGAACCTGAATTAATAATTTTCAAGCTACTCGATAAATTTCTCTCGTTCCAAAACTTATAGTTCTGCTCTACACTATGTCTTACTACACATTATTGAGTTTCATGGTTAGCTGGCATCAGGGTTTTCTCCACTGAAAATCATCACAGACGAAGCAAGTAAGTGGTAAGTATTCCCAACATCTTACTCTGAAGTTGTTATTAACATCCCAGCTTTCTAAGTGTTTCATAGACGAACTAAAGAGTTAACAGGAGCAATGCTCGATGTTCCCGTCTCTCCACGTTTAATCATAGATAAGATTATTTGCGTTAGCACGTTTAACTAAGGGTTTTCGTAAATGATTCTCTTTCGTTTATAACATTTCCAACTTAAGTGATTGACAGTAAACGGACATCTAGTAGGTGCAAAAACGTAGCAGTTGGGATTTGATGTGAAAATTCACAGGCAACACATTATAGAGATGGATATCAAGGTTAAATTAACAACAGCCATTTAAGCATTTTTGTAAACGCATTGACCTCAGGAGAGTAAGCATTGGGCTTGTACTTGTGGGACTCACGTTTGAAGCTTGGAGAGATAATCATTATAACTTTGCTTGCGTTCTCTTCAGAAGACAACGCCATTCACGCTCTCTACATCTTATACTAGACAAACACTAACACGGAAATATTGTTTAAAATTACGCCTGAAGGCAAATGAGACAAACTACTCTGTTTCATCTAATTAGTATGGTTAACAAGCTCGAAAAATTTAAACTGATATCTTATTATAGTCTTGGATTGACCCTACTACGTGGCCTCCTGTACCGTCATTGGATCACATGGATACAATTATTTATGATGTAGTTCCCTGATGAAAATGAACCTTTTACTTTAGTCGTCTAAAAATCACCTGTCACAGCCTCAGTCCATTTCGTTACCGCCTTACATCTTGCTGTATAGCAAGACAATAGCCTGTTTTGCTGCCTTTGCCACTATAACCTTGCATTCTCTCTAGCTCTGCTTGCCAGTTGTGTCCAAGCTGCTACTTTCCTGAAGAAACAGGACCGATTTCATTCCAAGCCCTTCCCGCCAAAAAGCATTAGCGGAAGATGGCAACACATACCTCTCTTTTAGAGTAATTTGGCGTGTAATTATTAAGGAAACCGCGTTTTGGCGTTATTACATTTGTCTCGGCGTGGCGAGGGGGAAATGCCTTGTTTTCCTTTTATATGCTTGACGCGTTTACAGCGAGGCCAAACATATTCCAAGTAAATCTTTGGAAGACAAAAATCCAGGCAAAGGACAACAAGGATAAGGAGGTATCTAAATAAGCCGCTCGTTTTCCTGTCTCTCTAACAGTGTTTTTTCTATCACTATGAAGAGCAATTCTCGTATGACCTTCAATAGCACCTCTGTTGTAACCGTAAAAATCCCCCCATGACTCTGAGCAGCAACTTTCCTTCCAGGAGCCTTTATTGTAACTCTTACCTGTATGATTTAACTGTAAAAACCAGGTGAAGGTAATGAACACCTGGGCTCTTTCTCTAATGTGCTATGGAAAAGGAATAAAAAAGTAGAATAGTGATAATCTGAAAAGACTGGACGGAAATGACCGAAAGATATTAACCACTTATCAAGAGCTGGATGCTAAGTTTGACGTTGCTACACTTTATGTTGCGAGGAAGAAAGGTTAGAGGGGTCTAACAAAATGCTAATATTGTGTAAGAGGAGAAGAAATTAACTTTGAACATTCTCTCAAAAACAGTCAAGAAACACTGTCGGAAAATATTATGTGGCAGAAAGATGAATTTGGATGATGGAACATTACTAAGTAAATTTAAGAGTATGGAAACCAAAAAAACAGAAATGCATGGAAAAAAACGACATCACTGCCAGTACACGAGAGATAAAGATGACGTAGACTGGAATAAAACACGGGGAATGGCTTAAGAAGGCAGACCTCAAAGGGTGTACAGAAGCCCTCATATTCAGCGCACAAGAACAATCTCTGAGAACAAATTATAAATTTCATGTGAATATAAAAAACCTGAATCACCACGTAGCAGACTGCTTTGGTATCATTTGGAAAGTCTCAATTATCTAGTTTTGTCAATTCAAAGCTGGCATAACGTGAATATAAGAGAATATAGAATACAATATTACACAACAGAATAGAACATTACCACCTGACTAGATACATCCACTGCTAACTGCGTGAAAAAGTATAGTTAGATAGAGCAATCGCTTGGTATCAGCTTAATTACGACGGTAGCATTCAAAATGGTAATTAAATATTCCTTTTGGATTTTAAAATCTAATACTACGATGTCATTAAGACGAGAAAGCCGGGCGCCATTTTTCTTGTGAAGGGTATCAAAGAAGCTAAAACATTAAGTAACTCTACCGGAGGATGCTAGGGTTGCATACAAGGAACGTGAAAAAGATAAAAAGAACCACGAAATCAAAATGGTGACTTTGGAATTTAAAAAAAGCTGATATCATTCCGATTGTAGTTGGTGCCATTGGAGCTGTATCAAAAACGTTTGACTATCATGCAAAGAAATTACATTTAAGCATCAGTGCTGAAGTCATACACGTAGATGGGCATAGCTGTAACAGCAAGAATTTTAGGGAAAGTTTTGTCAGTGTGATTGACCAGAAGAGAAAGTGTTATTGTGACCTTTGGTAGCTGTTAGCTATCCGCTCCCATGAAATCAGCAAGGTTATATCAGATATATAACCTGAGTGCAGAAGCAATACAAATAATGATAATAGTAACCATAATGATAATGATGATAATGATATTAATAGTAAAAGTAATAATACATCACACCTATTACCATAAAGAGCACTTTGCTTATAGTTCCCAACAGTGCCATTACTAAGCAGCACTTTTCTTGCCAGCCAAACGTAACAGAAATTCTTCGTGTTGCATAACATATCATTTACGATCTATAATTAGTAGCGCATACATAGTGTCCTTATATCAACGTACTGATTCACAAACGTTCAAAGAGGACACCATTTATAAATCATCAAGTCTATATTTGACGTTCCTTATCGTCTCTTTTTACAATAATCCTCTTTCATTGCAAAGATCACCTAAAAAACAATTACACTTTACATTGTCTGCTTACCTAACCTGCCAAGCTTGCTGATCTTTAATATCCTAAACTTTTAATTTTAGAACCTCTCAACTTAACCTATGCATAAAGTTGACGTAAGTCTTTAAAGATTTGACGCTGCAATAAATAGTCATCTTGTTTGTGTCATTTTAATTTTGTCTCATTTGATTGACAGTTCCAGTTAAGTTGAGTTTGAAGCCAATAGTTTTCTGTATGACAGGACTCATATTAATAAAAGTACCAGGGATACGAGAATAACCTCACTCCTCGAAAAGTAGATGCTTAACATGTACATATTTGCATTCAGTACGCAAACAGCCATATAAAAATTAGGTTTGGAATCACAACTCTAAGTACTTTTAGCATGTCGATTCTACCAATTGTCAACACGAACCTAAGATAGCTATTACTTGCCTCGCAGGGTGGCAGAAAACTGAAAACTTCGAGGGAGCGCGGAAAATAACGGCAAAATTTCCTGTGAGGTAATGAATTTGCGTTGTTGCATAATTAAGTGTATTGGACCTACAATGACATAAAAATTCAGGGAGTTCCGCTCCTTCGTGTTAGTAGTACGAATATTGATTTAGAACACCAAAAAGGTCAGTTCATCAATCTCAAATAGCGTGCTTCCATACAAGAAGGAACAATCTCATAAGACAGCGACGCAAAACAGAAATACAACGCATAATAAAAACGCAACAGGTTTGGAACACACAAAAAAATACTCTTTTTGAAAAAGATTAAAACGGATTAATTCAGCCAACGTAGAGTTCTCCAATAAGATAATGAATCAGTATGACTATACTTGAAAATTTTGGTGAATTCCTCCAAAAAGAGTATCACGTAATATCCATCGCTCGATTTACTCCATCATATGAAAGGAAGCTTTGATTATTGCTCAAATAGTTTGCCTATAACTTTACTGGCACCACCCATATAGGAACGAATATCCTCACTTTGGCGTAAAAAGTGCCATTTTCCGTTTACACTGTTTTCACGCCAATATTGATCCATAGCCTTCTCTAGAATATTGTCTGCATGATGGAGAAGGGGACCATTCTCCGCAATAACCATTTCGTTTAACGCATGTTTTTCCAAGGGTTGCCGTGAGGGACTGAAATTATTGTTGACGCCCTGTGACGGAATGTCTGTCTGGGCTTGAATAGATCTACAATTAGCAAGCGTTGGATGTCGTTGGCAGAGATCACTTTCATCCTGTCACATCCCGTTTGCGATCGCTTTTGAAAATTAATCAAATCAAACAGGATGATCGACGTCTGTTGTACAATTTATACTACATGAATGCTGAAAGATCTGGCAACATATTTTATATCTTCACAGCCATATTTCAATCTCAGTTCTTTGATTTGTGACTTATACGGCTTGAGGTCGCGCTTCACTTGACTTGAGCTCGCTTCGAGGGAACGGCGTACCCGCGTTCCCCGGTTTCCTGCCACCCTGTTGCCTCCCTCAAAATTTCATTGCTCCTCGTCCTTTAATCCATCAGTGCAGGATTTAAATAACGTACTTTGAAGGAATTTGCTATTTGATATTGCTGTGACTTGGCAACTCACAAAACTGTAGTACAGCGAGGTTACTGTATAAAAAATAAAATGTAAATTTGGTTACTCTACCGCCATTGAGGTAGCGATCTTTTCGCAAATTTTCACCCTTAAGACCTCAGGCATTAGTTTGGTTAAAGTACAAACTCATTTAGGTTTTTACTTGTCTCCTATTAGTCTTTTAAACCGAAAATACCCCATAGAGGTTCTTCTTTTTAAATGCTGATCTATGGATACAATTCGAATTTCATAAATTGAATTATTTTCAAACTTTACTTTTGTAGTACTGAAGTGTTCAATGAAGATCATGAAAACGCCGGGAGTTACACGCACACAAAAGATTTGAAAAGGACGTCATAGAATCGCTATTGCTTTCACTTCCATAGTAGTAGCAGACTGTGTAAGGCCATGCGTCGTTAAAAACATAGTGGAAGAAATTGCTGATTAAGTTCTGATTACAGATTTTCTGTAAAAAAGGGTGTAATTGACGGAAAACAATCGATCAAACGATATAGAAACCATATCGTAGAGCAGTAAAGTCACTTGTGATTGAGTTGAAGTTTACCAAATTAAACTTTTAGTTTGGACTATCATTCATTTTAAACTCAATTATTCAAAGAATTGATCACATATAATGTTACATTCTCAAATTTCGTGCAGATGCTGTACAATTCCAGATTACTAGAACTTAATTATCTAAAAGGATTCAATAACTGACAGAGTCGACCAAAGGTGCCTCACATCACTTATATATTATGCGACTCACCTTACTCGGGCTAAAATCGCAATTTTAGCTACTGACTAACGATGGCGTTGGCCTAACTCAATCAGGCGTTAAGTGTAATTGATGGCTCATTTTACAAAGTTAGCTGACGTCTTGAGAATGTAGGAAGAAAGTCATCGCAGTTACAATAGAAGTTAAAATGTATGGATGTAATATGAAATTTTATTCAGCTTATTGTGGGCTGAACAAATAGGGATCCTAAACAATTAATATGCTGCTTTCATTTTATGCCATATAGCATGTATTTCAAAATCTCTATGAAAACTGATCTGTGCACAAGATCCACCCAAATGTCAAAACAAATCAAAACTTGTCTAGGCGGGCAATAGTCTTGAGGACTGTTGGAGGTAAGTCATCCAAGAATAAGGATCTCTCTTTTTCAATTAGAAGAACTACTTCAATTTTTCATGAATTACATTAAGTTTGGCAAACAGATCACACCTAACCTGGAATATATCATGGTGTAGCGGTCAATTGGACTATAAACGATATCAAATGACAGCTTTTTAATTGCTGAATCATAATGGAACTGATTGTCAAAAATGGAAGCTTAACACGGAAATACGTCAGCTTTTAATAGAAAAATGCAGTTACGCCTTAAATAAAACATTCTAACAGTTATCACATTTCTCGACATTTTGTCTGGGTTTGCATTAATAAATCTGTTATTATATTGACTTTGATCATGGATTCTCGGTGCACAAAATGGCCGAGCACGTTGTTATTGCATTCAGCGGAAAGATGGGTTCTTGGCTCGTTTTATGTATTGGCTTCTGTATTTGCTGTTTTTGGTAACTTGTTGGTGATAATAGCAGTATTGTCAAAGAGGAGTCTTAGAACACGTTCCTACATTCTGCTGGTAAATTTGTGTTTCGCGGACTTAGCGGTCGGATGCCTGGCATTGCCTTTGGCTGCAGTTGTGATGCTAGTCGAGGTTCGATCAAAGAGTTCATGTGCGTTGGACTACACAGTTGGATTTGTGACTTGTCTTTCTTGTTCAGCTTCAGTTTATCTGCTGACGGTTATCAGCTACGATCGATATATCAAGATTACACGGTTCGAAAAATATGTGCAGATCATGTCACCAAATAAGATGACTGTATTAATTGCGGCTAGCTGGACTTTATCGGTTGCATTAGCTGTGATGTTTATTTCCGATATACGGCAAATATACATCGACGGTACTTTAGTTTTTTCTGCTTTTATATGCTTTGTTGCTACAATCATTTTCTATTGGAATATTTTCCGGAGAGTATCGACACAATCTTCGAATATTCTTCGATGGAAAATTCGCAGTTGTCGCAAGGCAGAGGCAGATTCAACAGTGGCATTTAGAGCAGTGATCAACAAAAAAATCAAAGGCGCAGGAAGAAGTAAGGAATCCTCATCAAATCAAAGTCCTTCGAACTGGGCGACAAGACGAGAACGGGAAAAATCACAAATAAAATCAAGTGTTGAGGTGGCCAAAACATTTATCATCATCATCTTTACCTTTGTTGCCAGTTGGACACCTTTCTTGGTTGTCCTGACACTGCGTTCAATTCGCCCACAAGTAAAAGCTGGTAATGGATATGCTTCAGCTTATCATTGGACTTTATTAGTTTCTCTCACTAACAGCCTGGTAAATCCGATAATCTACAATATCAAAAACAGAAAGGTACGGCTACAAGTCAGAAAAATATTACGAATAACGAATTTCGTAAGGGATAACAACTCAAGGTCTGTGGAAAAGTAAATATTATTCACAATTATTAGACTACTCAGAAAAGAAACGACGAATAAATCTGAGGAAAGGGTTACTTTTGCAGATTTTATAGTAATTCATATCAGATTTAGCTAGCACAAATATGTTAATCTTAAAACGGTGTTACCTTCTCGTGAGGGATAGAGAAGAGGGGTCATTGTAACGTGACCTGTTGCAGCTCCTTACCAGTCTCTTTTGCTGCACAATTAGAAGTAAATAATTGGAATTATAGCAAAATACAATTTGAACAATAATTATGTTAGTGGAAAGAATATCTACGTTAATAAATTAAGAACAGTCATAAGTTCCATGATCTTGATCTGGCATATATTTAAATAATTATCCTTGAGGACATCAAATGTAATAATTAGGTAATTAACGCTGAACCTGTATCAACACGTCTTATCAGATGTGTGATAAAAGTTAGTTGTTGGGGTTCCCAAAGAAACTCGAAGACTCAAGATGAAAAATTAAGGACACTGGCAAGATGATCAGCATATTACCAACTGAACCGAATAACAATCTGACACTGTAAAGATAGTACATCCATTCAGCTATCTCTCCCAGTCGTTCTTGTCAAATATGATGAAGTATCTTTCTTAGTATGATATGGCTTTTTGTAGATTTTATTTACATTAAACAATAAACAGCAATATTTCGCTGTTTTTCTTGTATTTTCTATTCCTTATCAGTAAGAGAAACAGCAGTGATCTAGTAGAAATCCTGAGATCAATCTAATTGTGATTCATGTTGTTAACTTCAGCTGCAGCCTATAATTTGTTGGCTCGTAAACAAGCCTGTGAGATTATTACACAAGATGGATCAAAAACATATTCTAGCAAATGGAAAAGCAAATAACAATTGGTATAAAAATTCTAGAGTTTTATAGCGACACGTTTAAAAATGTGTGTTCGGACTGCTTCTGAAATCTGATTGCCAAATATTTGGAAGATCGCCAGGCGCACAACGGAAACTTAAAACTGTGAGATATGCTCACATTGAATTTTTTTCTAAGTACATTTCGCATAGGGTAATGTATGATACCAGAAAACGTAGTTGCCAACTCTAATTGCTGCTACCTAATCATGGTTTCTAAGGTCAAACAAACAAACGTGTGCACTTAAATGATCGCAAAAGGTGCGCAAGAGTATCTTCTTGGCTACAGTTCTAAATTTCTGTGTTGGCGCAATTTTTTAGATAACCGTCGGGAGAAAGGATATTTACTTTTCCACGCTTCTAAGATCCATTGCATAAGATTTTGTCGAGGTGGAAGTTTCTGTTTCCCCCTTTTGTAAACGCCTTCCATCATAGACGCATTTAAGAACGCTGCACACATTAGAGGGCGTTTTTTCCAAACGTTTTCTTACAAGTGTGGCGTTCAATAGAAGGCGGCGTTCATTAGAGGAAATAGAGTATAAAGGACCTAAAAACTGTACTGATACAAGGAGCAGACTTACTTTCCTTTGAAGTTGAAATCCCAGGATATACTTGCTCATGTACACTAAAGGTGGTTAAATCACAGACGTCAATTGCTAAAATCCTAATAAGTAAAAAAGGTGGAAAATTCAATTAGATTTGGAAAACAAAATTGGGTCTCATATACTTACTATATCTATTTTCAAAACAACAATAGAGTGCAAGATTAGCACTGAAAACAATTAGGCTAAATTGAACTTGAAAGTTTACAGCGCGTACCGAGATACAGTAAGCAGGAGTGGATCCAGCACAAAATCTGACCGTTGCAAAATTGCTTGGAAGAAGGGGTGTGGTGTTGAGAGAGACTTAAAATCAGGACCACACCTCTTTACAAATATCTATTTGTTTTTAAGCATGTGTACGTAAGAAAAAGCTTTCAGGCAACGGCATAAACAGGTTTAACTTTCTATCATTAGCTAAATTTGCAAGCTTTAATAAACAGGGTCTATGATCCTCTTACTCTATAAGAGCAACTAAGATGTTAACATAGATCCTATAGTAAGGCTTTTACTTATTTAATAACAGGAAAACGACCTAAATGTGAGGGCGTCCTTTACATTTTCCATATTAATCAGGGTCCCTTCTATTGACCAAGCAACAGTGGATGTGGCCCAAAATTTTGGGAAAATTTTTAAAGCAAAGCCACGTATATGGCAATCAAGCCCTAGGACCTGAAATAGAGCTAAAACTAATTTAACTTTTGTTTTGCATAGATCTTGGGAAATATAACAGTTATTTCTAAAAACTCCACACTAGCAATTTCTATTTGCATAATAAAAGGTAGTCGCGAAAATTTTTGTCACATTTTCTTTAAACAAATTTGAATTCCTTAGAGCCTGTTTACATGGATTGGGCTGGCCCAACTAAATGAGCTGGCGCACTCTGGTGAGATCGACTTATCTTGCGTTTGCATGAAACGAGTTTCATCTCACTCAGGTGGCATAGCTTCCTCTTCACGTTTTGAAAACAAGATTATCTATGTTTTGTCAACCATTGTCGATTTAATGACAAAATGGTTTGGCGACTAAATTGTTTGCACATGCGTATAAAGGTAATTTGTGGCCCACCTAAGCGAGTCAGTCGACCTGGTCGCGTTTCGATGGATAACTCTGACCCTATCTGATGCGGATACCACAGACGTTTCTCACAGATCTCAACCAAGTGGGCTGGCCCACTGTTCATGTAAACGCAATGATAGATTTGTATAGGATCATTAATAAAACGCAGATTTCACCTAAAAGAGCCACCCCAACTCAAGTAAACAAGCCCATTTCGTTTTCCACTACTTAGTACGAGACGAGTGTTGGCATGGAGCTGTGACGTCATGTTATCTTCTTCGCATTGGCTGGCAACCCTGGGTAAAAAGGGATTTATGTTGTAGAAGATAAGGAGAGCTTTGATCACTACAATTATTACAGTTGGAGAAGACTTTGGCAAGAAACTTATAGTCTGATAGTTGGATCCGGCCCTGGTTTTTCGTTTTCTTTTGAAGTGTAAAAAATCGTATCACTGTGCACTGATTTCTATTATTTGCAGATTCCATTCTGTGGATGGCGATGTGCGGGTTGATGTCAAATGGTCTGGTTGGCTTGCTGTTTTTCAAACACAGAGTCTCCTATTGAGATATCATTTTCTTAAACATTGCTATACTCTTCGTTCTTTGGTCTATTTTTACTTGCAGTGGTCCACCCCATTGTTGCCTTCAGGCCAAGTGGGAGCGGAGAGTATGATACGAAGATGTAATAGCTATCTTCCAAAGAAACTTAAGGCTATACCTAAGAAACTGTGTACTTCTTGGGCACTGCAGCATTCTTCAGATATCCAAAACTCTCTGGGTATAGTTGTGCTTATTTGTATGAGAATAATTGCCTTAAGAATGAAAGCAAGAGTAAGCTTCTTACTGACAGTCTCCTTGGGCATCCTTTGTCATGGGCCTTCCAGGTATGACCCAAAACAGCAATCAGCAGTACTCTTAACTCACATGATACCCTATAAATGTTGCTGAAAGGTGTGTTGAAATATGCCAGCGAGTTCATTCATACAATAAACAAGACAAGTATATAGAAATAAGCGTGAATGTGTACTTAATGTAATAAAATATCCACTTTTTACTACATGCAAGTTAATGATAGGTTCCTGATATTTAAAGCTTTAAGAAAAGTTTAACTCATAATTATCCTTTACAGTTAGTATTAAACACATGTAATGGCAGTATTAGGCGGAGAAGTGCCGAAGCTGAAAGAAAGAAACTGGGGTGGCACAGTTGGAGTGAGGTCGCAACAGTGGCGAAGGACAGGACAAGGTGGAGGAAGATGCTATTGAGCCTTATGAGCCGCCCTTGGCTCGAAAAGGATAAGTAAGTAAGTAAGTAATGGCAGTATAAGGCATTTGCATATCTACACAAATATGAACTGCAACCACAGGAGAAACTCTAGTAATGCATACTAGTAATGCTACAATCTAGGAATTAGACTGTTGTCGCAAGAACAAAACTGCACTTCAGTAAAATAAACAATTCTTTTCTTGGTTGGTCAATTTTCTTTCCTACCTCAACCTACAAATTGAGCATTGTTATCCGTTAACATATTTTGTCGAATTTATGTTAAAAGTGCTACGAACAGCTCTACTGATGACTTCATAACTTAAAACGATATCCTTACCTACATCAATATGACATATTGACGTTCTGTAAACAAGTGCAATTTGGCATACAAATAGAGAACAACATACTTGTGCACGGCTGTCATTTCTTACATTAAATTATTCCAGGACTAAGAAGTCTAAAAGACAAAGCCTCAAAATCCTCCAAATGGTAGTTCACCTTACAAGCGCTTATAAGTCCCGGTTCTTACCAAACCTTATCACAGGCTCTCGTATGTCAGGAGAAATACTCAACATTCCCTTTATGATTCGTCCTGAAGCAAAATTTTGAAAGCAAGACCATTCTTACTTCCTGAGAATTGCCATTACATGGTCACATTCCAGATCCTGCCATGGCCCCAACAAGTCATATACTGTAAAATAAGACCTGAAGCCCTGCCAAAACGATTCGATTTCTGGCAAAAATGGAGCAAAAAATCATCCCATCTGGTGATCTTGGCAAGAGTAGTAGGGTGAAGTCGACCGAAGTATAATCTTCATCAAATATCTAGTCGAGGTCATGATTATTGTT
>JANTCA010087802.1:0-13972 GCA_024741275.1 Chironex yamaguchii | reverse complement strand
CTCTGAGGAGTGTCAGACGAAAAAAGCTTTTAAGTATGATTTTAGCGCAATGTCGCAAATTTTCAAGGCGATTTTTTATCTGTCTTTTGTTCATAAATCCTTTTATTTATCTTTTTCAGCAATTTTGATCACGAACTCAAGATGAAGATTATAGCACTTATTGTTGTTGTAGCTGTTCATATATCGCTAGGAGAGGGCTTAGACCCAGTATCATGTTCTGCACATAACGAGGTGGTGGAGGTTGATGCCCCTCTGTATCGCTACGTACCCGTCGCGGTGAAGTTAGGACGCTGTAGAGGAGGTGTGGGTACCAAGCAGCCAAACGTACGACGATGCGTTCCTTCTAACCAAACCTACATTGATCAAACGGTTTTTGACGTTGGGGGGAAAAGGCTAGTAATTAAACTAAACAATCATACAAAGTGTACGTCGGAGTGTACACAATCCGAAAAAGATTGTACGTCGCTTCAAAAATGGAACAAAGAGGCGTGTTTATGCCAGTGCCGGTATCAGTCGGAACCAAGCGTTGGATTTTGTAGGCGTCCGTTTGCTTGGAGACAAGGCAAATGCGGTTGTGTGTGTACTGTACCTACGAATGAACAACAGTGCCATGAAAACAAAATCTGGAGCAACACAGAATGTGACTGTCGATGCAAGAGAGAATACTTTGACGCTTGTGCCAAGCAACAGAGGGCTCTAGACCTCAGGACTTGTTCGTGTGTAGTGCCTGTTGACGGCGGAATTCGGAATGCGACAAGTTCCGCCAGATCAGGAGATAGCGGTGGGGTATCAAGAGGAGTTTTAGCTGCGGCATTGATTGCGGAGTTGATTCTTTTGCTCATATTTCAGCTTTTGATTTACTATTTATGCTGCAGACGCAAAGAACGCCGGGATCGACCGCGATTTGACTTAGCGAATCATTTTACTGTAAACTTTAGAAGTAAACAGAGTAGTAAAAGTAAGCAAACGCTAAAAACAACCGGGGACGAGTTTGAGTATCAAGATAGAGAAACCGATTCCACAATCAAAAAAGGTTCAGTAATAGAAGACTTATCGTATGACTCAGCTATTCATATGAATGGTCGACAGGACATCATGGAGGTGGATGGGCCAAGAACACCCTATCTTAACAATTCTGCGAATAATTCTCTCACGAGCAGTAGAGCAGAGCTGAAAACGGACAGTGAGTTGGAAAGTACCAATGATTATTGGATTTCGCGACCTGCGACGATGGTCTAAATCATTTTATCTGCGTTTTGGATTTCATTCAAGTTTTTATAGATACCTTATTTAAAGTTTATCTCACAGAAACAGATTTTTAAAAGTTGCTGCCTTACCAACGTGTTTTTTTTTCCACAAATACAAGATGGTGGGATACATGATTTAAACAAGTAGGGTTTCGTTTTATAAAGAAGGGAAATTAAATTAGAGAAGTGCACTTCTTGACTAGTGTGACAAATTTGTAACTGATACAATTGTAAGCTGTACATTTTAGTTATTTATTCAGCCAACTCGTCGCTGAGGAGCTTTTTAATTTTACCCGAATGAAGTAAAGATTTAACGGGATGTATTTTGGGGTACCAAAAATTGCAAAGAGCACCACCCGTGGGTGTTTCTGCTACTAAGGTCGTGGTACATACAGGTAAACATCGTGTTTATTATTTGCTTTCATTTGATCGGTCGCCTAGGACACGTTGTTTTCTTAAATTGCCCTCACCTCCTTGTGAAGCGTTGGATCTCTGCTATGCAACACGTCTTGCTTTAGAACTGGATTGTCGAGAGTAAAATTACTATTTCCTTGCATTTTCTTTTCAAGAAAACGTTCTTTTTGGATGAAGGTATTGGATACTTCGACGCCCTATCCTGCTGAGGACGGGGTATCTTTTTGTTGTCACTGAGGCATAGAAAAGTGGTGTAACACTCTTTTGGGTAAAGATTCGCATTATTCTGTTGAGTTCAGTGGTTTTGAGTCATCGGAAGTAAACAGATTCAGTACTTGACGCTATTTAATTTCCATTGTCTTACGGTTTTAGAGTGGACTCATTATGAGGTACCTATGGTAAATATTTTAAGCAAATGCTTTGTTATTTGTATTAAGAGTAGTTAGTCTTCATAATTACATCGCTGTGGACGTCTTTATATTAAACTGATTGTATTTTATGTGACGTTTAAATAATCATCGGACACGAGACTGTTTCACATGTAGCTGTGAAAGAATGGCATCAATAAATGTAAATATGATTTGATATGCTGTAATCTGTTATTAAAAAGCAGTAGCAAAAGTTTTATCAACCATTTGTTTTCAAGTAGTAGGACGTAATTAACAGTGAGACACTAAAGGGTGAAGGACGAGCAGGCATTATTGTAATACGCAAATTATGTAGTAGGATTGATCTTCATCGTAGTCAGCCTGTCTTAAGGGAAGGAATTTTCTCGAATTGTGGTGTTAAAGAACTTTTGTTCACGTGGAATAGGATGTGGCTAACTTTTCTGCGAGGTTGATTTTCTTGCAAATATGGTTTTTGATGCGGCATGATTTTATCACGACTTATGGCAATTTACGCGAAAAGGCGTTTGAAGTTCAAAACTAAAACACGTTTTATTTCATGTAAACTGCACCGCAGTTAAAACTATCAATACCAGTAAAGTAACGAAGAAGCTATCGTTGCAGGCAATATTAGCGTAAAAACCGTATAAAGGTAATCGTTTGTTTCTTCGAGCTTCGTCAACCTCAGGTATCAAAGGACATAATTTCAAAGAAGCAATTTATTTTCCACATTATTTATAGAGCTTGACATGTTCGCGAGAACGTATTTCATTTGCAGGCAATCGTATTTGTGACCATGCACTTTGGCGAATGGGGGAAAATGTTGAAAATTCGCGAAACGGGAAAAAATAATTGTATATACATCCATCGAGGCGTCGATATTCTGCTTTAAAGATCGAGATTTTAGTAAATTTATTGCTCTTTGTAAAGGTAAGTGTTTATAAAGTGCAGGATTGCGTCTTGCACTTGCCGTCAGATTGTGGCCCTGGATTGATTAGGATTCGCGTACAAAGAGTTTGGGGTAAGGATACTTCGTTATTTTGTTATCGACTTTGTTACCCGAGTTTTGTGACTGCATCTCAAAGTAACGCCGGCTATGATTTTAGATTATTGGTTTTGCGTATGGCTTTCTTGATTTCCATGAGAGACATAAGCAACTTTACGATATGAACCATATAAGTAGGGTTTGTTGCAGCGGCTGAAAGCACTTTGAATTGATAAGGTTTTGACTTGAGTCCACCTATGAATGGTACGCTTTACACGATATGATGTTATGTGGTATTTACCACAATCGGACGTTGTGTAGCAAGTTTAGCGAAATAACAACACGATTTGGACTTAAGTTTGGTTTATTTCTTAATCGATGCGATTAGGTGTGATCTGGATTCACGCGAATTATCGGATTTTGCCGGCCTGGATTCAGGTTTAAACAATTATGCATGCTGCACTAACTGGGCAAGGCTTTACGTTAGTCCTGGTGTTGGGTGCGTTAGATATCTGTACAAAGAAAATATTCAGTAAATTTCTTGCATCCTGTCCTACTAAACGGAGTGCCCTGCGGAGGACATCAGTACTATTCGAAACTGTAATTTTATCATTATGTTAGATGCAACTTTAAACCAAAGAGTTTCTTACTTGTGCGTCGGATTGATGTGAACTAAAACAAGGTCGTTAGGACAAAAGCCCATGAACAGTCATTCATGCGTTGTTGATTCCGTAGACGAAACGTCTTTACACTGGCAGTGGCACCTCGGCTAGGTAACTGCTCCTGTAAGAGAACTGCTAGGAACTAGTGTACATCCATGTACGACTAAGCGTTTGGGAATAGGAAAATGATTAGCTCGTTTGCTTCCCATCAAGTACATATTAAAAAGTGCAAGTCATAAGAGTTATAGGAGTCTAGTTACAACCGGAGACGATTTAAACGTAAAGAGGCCTAAACTTAGCGTAAAGATGATTTTCGCCTTGAAAATTTGCGCTATTGCGCTAAAATCATACTTAAAAGCTTTTTTCGTCTGACACTCCTCGGAGTATGAAACGTACGTTTTTAGCACAATGTCGCAAATTTTCAAGGCGATTTTCAAGTTTTGTACCACAAAAAGATTGTTAAAGATGATTTTTTAAATGTTTATTTTCTGGCACGTGCTTATGCAATTAACCATCTTTTACTGTAGTGTTCGTATTACCCTGGAACTCAGTATTAACAAATTGACTTTGTCAAAGTATATCTTTTTGACATTTACATGTTATGACACCAGTAATGTATCATACCACCAGCCGTTCAACTTGGAATGGGAAGTTGACTAAACTCTGTTTAGTACCCAGTACTCTGAGAGTGTACTTGTTGTACTACAAGTGCGCATTGTGCCAGATATCGTGCGTCCTTTTGTAAAGTACAGTTTTTTTTCAAATTTTTGTCGACATGTTTTTGATTTTTATACTCCCCGTCTTTGTTCATATTTTCCCACACTGGGACTACTTTAGGGTATGTTGTATTTAAGTTATTTAATGTGGGATGTGTGAAAATAATGGGAATGGTTTGAAATGATTTCTTGGTCCATTAAAGTATACACTACACTTCAAGTTGCTTGTCTCATTGTGTATTTCTTATGATTGATTTTCTAACTGCGATCAAGCATCGAATTTTATGGTACATGGAAAATAGTGTCCAAGAAGTGGTTTAAGCATTAGTCCATGACAACAAATATGATTGCCACAGATTCCATAGTTAAGTTCCTTGCAGTATGCCTTAGTAGTCATTAGGTGATATTAAAGACCTGATTTATCAGAGCTGTAGATGGACATCATAAATGATTTTGCTCATTTGCAAACATATAGAATGATGTCACAGACATGATAACGTGTTTCTTAATTTCCTTAATTCTGCAATTTTCTCTGTCGATTTGAATGCTTTAACTGGACACCCGAACGAAGTAAGTCAATGGAATCTGTCGAGAATCACGCCTTACGGAACCTTTTTAAAACTCGAGAGCAAAATGTTACACTACTCCGGATCCTTGACCCCTTTATTAATCCCTTTTATTCTACTGGTCCATTGAAAGTGGTTTTAAAATAGCATCAAACAGCAAAAATTGTACTTTTTCATATCATGTTGACATCTGCATGCATCATGAGAACCAAACGAAACGGAACAAGCAGCGAGAGAATGTGAATCTGGGATTCCCTTACATATTGATAACTGAGACAAGCATAATCCATTTAGCTAAGATCTTAAATGGAGCTACGGGTTTTTATTTTAGAAATTAAAATTAGGGGAAAATGGAGAGGATTTTCATGGTGAATCGTCTCAAGAAATTGTGAACAATGTTTAACTTTCTGGCACCTAAAGAAGGAAAACAAAAGATTGTCAGCAGATGAACGTGTGTACTTTGCCCGTGGATTAAAAGAGTGATTTAGAGCAACTGAAGAAGAACTATGGGCCACTTCTACTCTGATACCCATGTGACTATGGAATCCAAAAGAAGCATAAGAAACGTTGGGGAGCTAACAAATTGCTTACTCCTTTGTTAAAGTTACTCTATAACTACTAAGTAAAGTGTTGTTGGATATAAAGTAAAAGATTTTGCTGATTCTCTATCAGAGACTGCTTTAAAACCAAAGACAAATGCCGATTTTCTGGGAAAAGGTTTGCCTCTTAAGGGCTTGCCGGTGTGAGAATTAGAGTACCGTAATCTGGCTACGTAACAGTCCAGTTTTAAGTTGAAACCAGGAAAAGGCGAGGTTAAAATTCATCTTAAGATCAAGATGGATTAATAAATGCTTCATTTTTAGATAAGCACCAGAATTGTTAGAGACCGACCTTCTGCGATCATTGTGGTGGTTATATCGTTGAGTGTAGACAGAAAAGGGATTTTAAAGTCATTTTTTTTAGAAAGTGGACTCAACTATATTGGTAAGTAAAAGCAACGAGCAGAATGAGCAGAATGCCAGCATTGGTCTAATCTGCACTTATATACATTGAGATAGTACTGAAATATTCGAGAAGGTATGATGCCGTTGATGATGTTACGCTACGGACACTATGGATACCTACGGAAAGTTGCAGCATGGAATATTCTGGAAAGTTTATACATGCTGTTCGCCACGACTGTGGTATCCCTCGATAACATGGGAGTGGGAAGAAGTGTTTCAGTAAACAACATTCTTTGCTCAGAACTGAGAACTGCAAATCAAATAATACGCATTAGATTAATCTAATAGTTAACTATTGTCTTAAGTGGAGTTATGCCAGGTCAGCTGTTGCTGTGTTGCCGCAAGATTTTATTTCTAAATATTTTGGAAGTATGTATACATAACTGACTGGCAGTGGTGGTTATTGTTTTTGTTTTCCAAAGCGAAGAGCGAACGAAAACATTTTGAAAGGGAAGAGCGTGGTATCTGATGCTTGACACCCTTACCTGCTTTTATCGTCGAAAAGAGGGAGAGTCATGAGCTTTCACAAACGAAACAATGCAGCGTCATGTCCGATAAATTGCTAAAAAATATATCTCAACGTGGACATCCAATTCTCTTTTTCAAAACGATGCGTACATCTCTTTCTGTATTATCATGACTATTCTTCGTTTGACCAATCGAGGACAAAAAAGCCCTTCCATCGGGTGAAAGGTTACTGTCTCGATATAAGGTACATCATTTCTGGAAAGACTTGCTTTTACTACTTTCACACACTCTGTATTCTACAAGGCATTTTAACCTGTGCTTTTCGCCTGTTCGGCTCAAGATGCACACTTTCTACCCCTTTTCCAAACTGAAATACGCTTCAGTTGTGTTATAAGAAATATGTCATTTGACAAGTTGGCAAAATAATCTAGCTTTATTTGTTGGAGTTATTGTTTATTAATGATTTATTTAACTGTTTTTTTATTATGGACGGTATTAATAAGGAAAAGTCTTGATGTCAATGACTACAGGGAAATTCTTTGTAAATAGCATACCTTCTCCTCAAACACCGAGTCTCAAGTTATTTGCTCATATGGAACAAGGGCAGGATGAATGACTAGCATTTATCATTGTTCATAGAGGGTCTTTCTTTGATCTGCAGCACAAGCTAAAATAGCATACCTTTGCGTATTTTCTTCTTCGACGGAACATTTTCTTGTATCTTCTGTTTCCTTGATTTCGTCTTCTCAGTTAGACTGACTCAGCTTAGAAGCTTGCTCTATATTAAATGCTAGATAGTTGTTAGATACTGTTTTTCCTGTCATAGACTCTTTGCGTAAAGGAAAGATAGTGAGTATTGGGGTCTTTCATAAGTATCTCTGGGTGTGAATCAGTTGCTTAAAAAGTGCATTTCGTTCTTTAACTTCTTTAACAACTGGAGTGACAAAAACTGACAACAGAGCTTGTTAATTTCGTGTTTCAGTATATCACCTATCAATCTGGCTATAAAACGGTTGGCTCTTCTCAGGAGAAGTACGCCTTGACCTCTTCCCAATTAATAAGAAAAGCCCATTACTTTTAACAAGCTTTGTTGTTGCTGATGTCCTCCTAAACGGACTTGATGTTCTTTACTTCTCAAAATTTGGGTACATGGTTTTCAAAAATTGTCTCTTGTCAACGTACTTTTTGAAAAGCATTTCGGTATTTCTTAAAGGATGTATCCTAAGTTAGATGGCTATTTGCTAAAACCTTTTTGAATGCACTATGCCAGACTTGAAAAATACAACGCATAAGAACACGATTTGGTATCCGTTGTGGATTTGTGACCACAAAGAATTGTTTTCAGCGACACTATTGCTTAACCAATACTTTTGAACCAAATTGAATGCAGTTACAAAGATCGAGGCCATTTCTACCAAGCACCAACTTTACAGCTTTGAAAAGTGCCTCTTTCGTTGTTTCATGTGTAGTACTGCTGAGAACTGTAGGAAGAGTAGGTTGAGAGTAGATTCCAATTACATTCCATCTAATAGTATCCATCTCCCTTGCCAATGGGCCTATTTTTCCACTGTGTGACAGAGGTCTCACGTTCCATGTGCCGATAGCAAACGGTGTTCTCAACGTAACTTTGTTGACAGTTATCAACTTTCTGCCGTCCCCCTTGTAGGCATGAAGAGACAGCACGGCCATTGTTAACCTGGGCGCAGCCCCGACCGATCCCGTGTAGTATGAGTAGTAGTTTGGGTGTACATTTTTTTGAGTGTGTCAGTAGGCGAAAGAACCTGGTGGTGCCTATCTCGTCTCCAGGTATGGATGGCCGTTGGCTCTTTGGAGCTCATTTGCCCTTTGTCAGCTCATATTTTTCGTCCTGCTGGGTGTCCACACACCCTCCACACCCAGGTTATCCTAGGTGGGGGAGCTGGTTTAGTCGCCAATCACTCGACCATGAGACAAGAAGTACTGATTTACATGGTACCATTAGCAGACTGAGTCTGACCTTAGATTCAACTTACCTCCAAATCGAGACTCTTCTTAGGATTGGACCATAGACTTGATATGTCTGTGTGTTGGACACACCAATAAAGTATCAAACAGGGATTTATTTATGTCTGTGGTATCAAACTTGTTCCAAGATCAGTGTTTCATTGTCACGTTTGTCTATACGAGGTTAGCCTCACTCGGTGATCAAAATTCTGTTATCAAAATTGCTTTCTTATCTTCGTGTGATGTTAAGTTTGACATATTTTGTCGGCGAAGCAGTGATTGACTAAGTTGAGAAGTTCATCATGACCCGACATGCCCGAAATGCTACGGCAGGGTCCGTTTATACATACCACGAAAAGAAGAAAGACACAAAAACTTCAGGCTACGGATCACAGTCTGCGCGTATTGGCAAAGACTCAGTTAAAGACTTCGATTGCTGCAGTCTGACTCTTCAGCCATGTCGCGACCCACTTGTAACTCCGGATGGACACTTGTACGACAAAGAAGCCATTTACGAATATCTGCTCCATCAGAAACAAGAAATAGTAAAGCAGCTAAAAGCCTATGAAAAACAGGTAAATAACTGTAAATATTTTGATTCGAAAGTATGTCTCAGCCTTTGTAACTGTTTGTTAGAAGCCAGGGACTCATAGTTGTTAGTGTTTACGTCTCAAACAAAACTCATGTTTTTTACAGGTTGAATTTCAGCTACCGATTGTTTTCAAAGATCCTAGAGAAAACCAGAAGATATTTATGACGAGTAGCGTTGGTTCAAACAATAGCTTCCACGTTCTAAACAATTTTAAGAAAAGGAACCCAGTAACCCCGTCAAGTTTACTGTAGAAATCATCACCTTTGCGTATTTCATTGCTTCCGATTCGAGTGGAAACTCTGTCTAAACGTCAGAAAGGAATCGGCCACTCAGTTTGAAAGACTGCTTGATAGACCGGTATTTAAAATGTGTAAAGTAAGGGAAGTGTGAGTCTAGACACAAAAGCACCAAGCATCCATGGCCATCATTGAGCCATCTCCTACTGCACAGGAGGTGTTGGATGCGATTAATTCGCTCAAATTATGCTAAACCCGAAGTGTAGTTAAGTTCAAGCTCTTGATGCACAAGATCAGTATACTGTTTCATGGAGTACAAAACCTGTCAATCTATTTTTGGAGACATGGAGAGTGAGGACTTTTTATCTATTTGCCTTCAAAAAAAGGACAGTAAATAAACCTATGAAAACTATTAATATATTGCACTTCGTTTAACTGCTTGGAAGATTTTCACTGGCATCATACAAGAGTGGTGTATAGTTAAAGCAAAAAGGGTTTGGTTGCTGTTTCTGATGATATTATATATACTATGACCAGGGATGGACTTAGCGGGGTGTGTGGGGTTGTGACAACCCCAATATTTTTGCTTCATCCGGTAAATTTTGTTTTGATTCGGTAAAAAGCTTTCTTGGTAGTCAGTAGTGATGAAATGACACCACGTTTCTTCCTAATTTATCTTCTTGTCGAGTTAATTGCATTTTCTCTTTCAATGAAATAAATTGCTTGAAATAGAAGTGGCTTTTGGATGTTCTGGGGCCGGTATCGGTATCTCATTTTTAGCTTCATTTGCCTATTGTGACCTGTTAGGGGGTGGGCTATTTTTCCAGACATCATTTAAGTGATTTAAAGTCTTGATAGAGAGGGGGCTTAAAAAGGAGGTGGACTAATTCAAAATATATACAAGTCGTTGAATACCATAATTTTGCCTGCGGTTTGATTCCTTTATACCTACTAGAAATGTAGACATAAATTGAGCTAGTACGACATTTGCATTGCATTGTCATTTTCATCGTGCAAATTTTTCAAGTTTACTCCAACTGGTAAAGGAATTTAGACAACGGAAGTCGGGCCCCAGAACACTTCAAAATGATGTCAGATGAAAGTGTATTGATTTAAATTTTAGAGAATGAACTTGAAAAAAACTGACAAACTGAAATGGTTAAAGCTAAATATCAGTACAGCAAGGATTATGAAAAACATATAATATCTTTGAAATATTTTGTAAAATGAACCATTGTAAAATGAACCATCAAACCATCAAACATAAATGAACCATGAAACCACTGTCAAATGAATGAGATAGCCAGCAGATTGACATCAATGACAAAAGCGATAGGCTATGAAGGGTTCCATCAAGGTTTGACAAGAATGTAGGTAGTGCCGTTTTTCACACTTTCAAAGGTCATTACCACATTGAAATGTTCAAGGTCATTGACAGGTTCATAAGAGAGTTCAGAGATATTGAGAAAGCATTAACTTAGTCCTCTGTTAATGTAAGATGCCTCCATCCACAACTGCTTTATAAAGCTACAAAAGATGACTGCATTCTCTTGTGTCAAATGTTTCCTGATGAAAACCAAGTTACCATGATGACTGATTTTATGGATATATCTTGCCAATCCGAGTTTGACATTGCGAACAGCCTGGAACCTTTTTGAGGTCATTTGGCTGCATTAACTCCATGACCTAAGTATATGAAGTTCATGCATATAAGTTCACAAAGCATGTTATCATCATTGGATGAACTAATATTAATCACCTGTCACCTGGTAGTCGCACACCCATCAAGGGCATGAGTGGTCAGCGAGTGCCACTTCTTCCTGTCCTTGGCTTGATTTGTACATGCCACCGCTCCCATCTTCATCCATGCCGTGATGTTGCTCAACCATGTCGTTCGTGGTCTTCCTCTACACCTTTTCCCCTCAACCTTTCTCTCCAGTAAGCATTTCTGCAACCCTCCTTTCCTGATAAGATGCCCAAAATAACTGCATTTCTGCTTCTTAGTGTTGACTAACAACTTTCTACTGGTCTTTGCACTTTGCAGTACCTCCTCATTCTTGATATGTTCCACATAACTTATTTTTAACATTTTCCTATAAAGCCACATTTCAAAAGCTTCTATTCTGCTGCATGCTTTTTTATTCAGCGTCCACGTCTCTGCCCCATACAGAAGTGTTGAAAGTATGTAGCATTTCAGCAGCCTTTTTCTTGTTTCTAGTTTCAGTCCAGCTGTGCAGAAAAGACTCTTCATATTCATGAAGCTTTTCCTTGCTATCTCAATTCTCCTCTTGACCTCTGCATCACATCTCCCGTCAGCTGAATAATAACTAATATTAACAATGGAGAAATACCCTATTGACTTAGAAGCAATGTCAGAGACATGTTGAAAGACAACCCAAAGCTACTTAATTATGTAAAGATTCCAGGCTATTCCCAAGAGTTCAGAAATCATAACAACCTCTTAGGTGGCGGTGTTGGAGTCTGCCTTAGAGAGTCTTTGAAGTACAAGCGAAGAAAGGACATAGAAAAGCTGGAACCTGACCTTGAGGACTTATGGCTTGAAATCCCAGGAAGAAACAAGCACATTAAGTTCCTTCCTGGTACCATGTATCACTCTGACAAAATTCTGTTGATCTGAATGACAATGTCAGTACTACAAAAGAGAATTATATGGACATGGCAGCCTTGAATTTCCACAAGCCTGTTAACAAATCAACTAGAATAACTAACAAGACATCAATGCTGATTGACCATATAATTTCAAATGCACTAGACCATATATCTTACACTGATGTGTTGTCATTCCCCTTGGTCAGTGACCATGATGATGTTTATGCTTGTGTAAATATTGAGGTACCAAGATTCGGAAAAAGATACAAATTCCTCAGACATGAGAAACATAGGAAGACTTCATAGCAGATTTCAAGACCTAGCCCTTAAGCAATGTGTATGGAGTTCCTGACCTGGAAGATAAGCTACACATCATGAATAGCCTTATTGAAGAATGTATTGACAGGCATGCTCCACTGAAACAAACAAAAATCACAAAACCACCAGCTCCATGACATAGTAAAGGCTAAAACAGAGTGTGTCCTTCTCCAGATAACTGCTCCAAAATATAAGAATGATAAAGAATTGCAAAAGTTTCATGACATCAGGAACCACCTCAAATCAGTGGTAAAAAATCTGAGAGAATTTACCCAAAGGCTCTTGTCATCAAAGAAATGTCTGGAAGGTGATCCATTGTATTCTCCATTCAAACCCAAAATGGCTTATAATTGATCCAGACAAATGTGAATTAATTTTTTTTATCAACTGCGAAGTGGACGGTGGGACTAAAGCGAACAGAGGAGGAACAATACAGTAAAATTGAACAGACCATTGCCTGCCTTCCAATAGACAATGATACAGCATTTGACATCAGACTAGTTTGTTACAAAGAAGTTCGTTTTGAGCTACATAGCCTTCACAGTGACCGCTCCACTGGTCCAGATCACCTATCAGCAAAACTACTAAAACTCGTGGCCGGGCACTTAACCTCATTATTACCCATCATCTTGAAGTCTTTGATAGTGAGTTGACAATTTCCTTCACCTTGGAAAATTGATCGCATTTGTGGAATTCCAAAAGGAAATAAATTTTGTTCAGAGCTAGACTTGAAACCAATTTCCATTCTACCGGTTATGTTGAAAGTGTATGAGAAATGGATTTTTCAGCAAATGAATGCTGTCATACAGGGACATGTTATAATAAGCAACAGCATCTCAGCTTATAGAATGGGTCAGTCAACCATCACCGTACTACAAACCATTCGAGATGATGTATTCAAAGCCAGACTTCTCAAAGGCCTTTGACACTGTCCAATTTTCAAATCTGATAACAAAAATGAGCAAGTTAGGATTCTCAAAACAATTCCTAAAGTGGACTTTAAGCTGTATAAGTTTTGGCAGTTTGTCCAAATCAAAGACAAACTATCCAATTTGACTTTGGTTAAGTTTGGTGTTCCCTAAGGGTCAATCCTTTGTCCTGTACTTTTCAGTATCTAAGTGGGAGACCTCCAGTCTGAATTGTCAACAAAGGGATATCAGTATGCAGATAACACAACTTTGTACATTCATTCAAAGCCTAAGAACCTTGAATCCTTACAAAATACAACAAGTCATATGCTATCACAACTGAGTGATTGGTCTGATAGAAACAGTCTCACATTGAATAGCACAAAGACAAAGCTTATGATAATTTCTGAGAGATATCTTCCAAACACAGCCTTGAAGATTTCAAACCTGAATTCTATGTTAAAGGAAGGAATTCAATGATGCAAGTTGATGCATGCAGTTTTCATTCAGTATCCTTGAATGCCATTTGGTCCAGCCCCTTTCAGTTGGGCATTTTCCGACATTTCTTGCAAACTTTCTCCTTGTCCACCTTCACTACTTCTTGGGTTTTTGTAAACTTACTCTCTGTTTCTTTTTTCAAATCATCCAGCCATAAAGCACTTCCATTGTGTTCTTTTTCAACACTTCAGATGCTACTCCAGAATTCTGTCAATGCTTCTGCATTTGGCACTTCACTTGAACTATTTGAAGTATTGTTCATTTCTTCATAGAATTTCTTCTGATCAAAACCAAACGACCTTTTCTGCCTGAACTGTTCAATTCTATCTTGATATCTCTTTATTTTTGCACTCTTTGCTACCATTCTTTGCTTTATTTC
>JANTCA010087791.1:0-13973 GCA_024741275.1 Chironex yamaguchii | reverse complement strand
TAGCTGGCACTTACTTGATTTTCATTTTTCAATGGCGTTAGATGTGAGGTGGTATATTCCTTAAACTACAGTATTACTCATGATCCTAATATTAAAAGATAGGGCTGGTCTATTCTCTGACATTTGTTAGCTGGCACTTACTTGATTTTCAATTTTCAATGGCGTTAGGTATGAGGTGAGATATTCCTTAAACTACAGTATTACTCATGTTCCTGATATTAAAAGATAGGGCTGGTCTATTCTTTGACATTTGGTAGTTGGCACTTACTTGATTTCATTTTTCAATGGCATTAGGTATGAGGTGAGATATTCCTTAAACTACAGTATTACTCTTGTTCCTGATATTAAAAGATAGGATTGGTCTATTGTTTGACATTTGTTAGCTGGCACTTACTTGATTTTCATTTTTCAATGGTGTTATATATGAGGTGGGATATTTATGAGAATGTTGAAGGCAAACTTATAACACCTAAATCAAACAATGGACTGTTGGATAAGAAGAAGCTCGATCAAACAACAACGTGGTATTGTCGTAGTTAATAACGTGATCAACATGTACACATAAGTGTGTTCATACTTGACATAGTTTAGTAGGTATTTCTTAACATAGTTGAAATACGCTCTAAATAGAGTTTTACAGTTGTTGATAATGACCAGAAAAGAAAGCTTTAAACATTTGTTTATATATGAAAAGAATAAACAAAAATTTGCAAATAATGTCAGATATTTGTGTGCTGTTTCCTTTTTTCTGCAATCTAATAATAATTCATATATTGAAAGTAGATTTTATTAGAATAAATGAGACCTCTCATTCAAAACATGATCGTTCCTGCTCATATTGTATTTTTCATTAATAATGTATATGAAATCACAAACAGACGTACATATAAAACAACAGCATAATGTAAAAGCCTAATTCTCGTATAAAATAGACTCCACAAAACTCCAAACCAAGCTAACGACTTGTCAAGGAGAAGTTGTCTCTTTACATTTTGTGCACTTATTGTTTCTGTCTTATTAATTTGGTTTTTCAAATACCAATTTTTTTCAATGTAAAGTGTTGGTCATTACCCATCCTCGCTTTTCTCTAACAGGAGGTTATCTTCACCAACATCATTTAAACATTTGAGAAAATCTATATGTCCGTATCTTCCACATCATTCCAATGACTCTGGGATGTACAGTTACCAAATTTGCGACATTTATAGTCACCTTTGTTATTATTGTCTCTTCGTATCTACCTCAGCCCCTTTTCATTCATTTATGTTTGTGCCACCCCACTTACTCATTCTTATTCATTTAAATATTAAAAGGTTTCAAGCTTTATTTTCTGCCCACATTTTAGGCACAGCTCTTTCTTTTTGAGCCCTTGTGATACCAACAGTACCATAGTGAAACTATTTTACAGGGCAGTCACTATGGTTACATACAATCATTCTATCAAAGCTTGGTCGTTAAAAATATAGCAGCATTTAAATTAATTTGGTAATAGCTATCCAGTTCATTCTGGATCAAGAGATGATAGCGTCTGATACCTACCAGAGAAAATAAGGACTTTTGAATAGTTGTTTTTTTCAGTTTTTGTATTCTGGCACATATTTGTACATTTTATGTATAAGTGCAGGTTAAAATGACTCCTTTCTTTCAGTCCCAACTCACAAAGTACTGGTTTGTAAACAATCGTGTCGTCCTTTCAAATCTGTTGCTGCTTCCAGTTTTAACAGAAAGGCAGCCACATCATTTCAGGTTATTCCAAGACCAGCCTTGCATGTGCAGTGGGTAGAAAGAACCCATGTTTGCTTCAGTAGTAGGAAAAGTGAGGATTCTACCAAGGGCGTGGTCCCTACATTGTGAGGGCACCAATCGGCGAAGAGCTCTTTTGTTTATGAAACAATAGTCATTGTTTGCCTTGTTGGCTTTTGGAAGGCCGCATGTAGTTTTGAACAAAGGGCTTATGCATCTAACCAGATGGTGGCCTTCCAGAACAATTCCTATTGTTCTATAAACAAAAGAGCTCTTCGCTGATTGGTGCTCTCTCAAAGCAGGGACCACGCCCGTGGTAGAATCCCCCACTTTGATTGATTTATATGCGCGGTACGCTGCTAGGGATGGAGATAGTGCAAGAAACTCGCAAAGAAAGAAACACATAATACTGAAAACGTAAATATTTTATTATTTCCTGAAACTAAATACATGAATCTGTAAACTTACATGCAATTTTAAGAGAAGTGTTTCTTTTTACATTTACTTTAGACATATCCTTGGTAGTTTTTTTCATTTTTGTCTTCAATGTTTTCCACAGAAGGAAAGGCAGGGAAACAAGAAAATGAATGAAGGCAAAAAAAGAAATTATTTACACATAGAAGTATATGAAAAGCATACTTTAACGAGAGCACAAACTATCCTTTAATTCAAATCACTAAATAGCTCTTCGCCGATTGGTGCCCTCCCAATGTAGGGATCACGCCCTTGGTAGAATCCCCACTTTTTCTACTAGTTTCTTCTTTTGAATGCTGACCCAGACTTTATACAGCTTTGTTTGGTCTCCTTGACGGTAGCTTGGCAAGACTTACAGCAGCAATAATTATTGATTCATAACCATTAGAAATGACCCCTATTTAGAACATGTGTTGTTGATTGTTCTGGGCTCTTATTAATGTAAAGGTTTTAATTCTCTCAACATCTCTATCAAAAGGACTAAAACTATTTTTAGAGAAAATGTTTAAAAACTTTACATCAGTTTCTCGCCCATCTCGCCCTGCGAAACTTTCTCTTAATGTAATAATTCACAGCTAAGTAATTTAATTCGATTTGATCCCACTGTTTTTTATCCAAAATGTAAAGCTTTCGTTTTATGAAAAGATTATCATAAGCTGAACATAAACAGGTTTTAATGTAGGGACTCTTTTTGCTCTTCATTATAATCCCTTAGTCAAAATTTTAGAAAAATCCAATCAAAATCTGACTCTAAAACGCTCTCCCCTTGACTTGTTTAACTACTAAGTGAGCCACCCTTTGAAACAATTGCCTCAGTAAAATTTATCCTTTTTTTGTTTCGAATTAGTACACTGTACTAATTTTCTGTAGTAATTCCTAATTTAAACTGAAATTCGTTTTGCTACTACAGTCTTGATGATGCAAAGGTCATAGTCCTCGCTGATTTGGTTGTAAAAACAGTGTTGAACATGCCCACATGTCTCGAGTGATTTTTATGCCTTCATTTTATCTCTTGTACAAATACTTGAGGTTTCCAACAAGTAATGGTTGACATGCCTACTGGTTATATCAGGTAAATTTGCAATATTCTTTGTCCAGGTTGTTAGGCTGAAGATGTCAGGCAGTTCTCTCCTGTCTAAAACATTTGTTTCTATCGTTCAGCATCTTCCTTTTCCAATCTAAGACAGGAACGGTTGGTAGCCATGTCAAAGTGTTTTGTCTATAAGAATGCGGTGGCACAATGTTTACTTCTAGTCACCACGTCACATGGTCAAACATATGTATCAACCACGACGGTGAAATTTCACACTACGCATTTGAAATATGCATAAGTAATGCCAGGAAAAATTCCATTCATGGGATGAGCTAAAGAACTCCAATAATATTACAGAATTACCATATTTGTGCTTGAAATGTCCCGTTTTCATGCATTGTACGGTTTTTGCTGTTAAAGTCATTGCATCATTGCAGTCAATGCCATAGGAAACATCGGATCATCTTGGCGACTTTTACAACAGTGCAAATGGAAAAACGTTCTTGAACTCAATGGGAAATCTGACTACGGCTATTCATTTCGCAGAAGCTTTGCTATTCAGTTATTTCGATCAGATCTTGGCGAGTAATCAATTATAATGCAAATATGAGCGTCCTAAAACTTCAGGTAGTAGGGTTAGGCAATGCGAAAACTTCACTTGAAGCAAGTTATACGAAGGTCAGCTGTGAATTTTGAAACGTAAGAGCTTTTTAAAAGACTTCATTTGTAATCTTAAATGCTCAACAGCTCATTGCCACCAGCCATCTTAACCTTATAAAGATAACAAAAAATCTATAGAAATTCGTATTTCAAAAATCACGTAAACAAATTCAATTTTTTAAGATCGTTTGCCTTCACTGTAAGTGAACTTGAACAACAAAGCGCCCAAGGTCTAACAATGAATGGGAAGGGAAATTAAGCGCAAACGATGCTCACGAGAGAAAAATTTATATTCTATCTATGAAAATAAATATTTTTGCGGGTTCTTCCTTTAATGGCGTTGAAGGGAATTTTTCCGATAACACAGTAACTTAGCTTTTTATTTATTCATTCTTTGTATCACACAATCTAATCAGCAAAACTTCCAGACATCGCTTAAATCATTTGGATTCCCTCTTTTAAATATAACCACCACCAATTTGGCGTTTATTGTTTTGGCCTAATATTTGAGGAATAGATGTTCTCACTCTACTGACTGTCTTTTTAACTCTATGGCTGTTAATCTGTCTCTAGCACTTTCATTTCCAGGCTGTCAAGCCTAGTATTCTATCACCTTCACTCGTAGAATTATTTATAGAAGCTAATTCAAGTAAGCTGATTTGCTAGAATGCAAGAACTTTTACTCAAAAGTAGTTTTTACTGAAATATTTGGGCTCTAAAACAAATCACACAGGCAGTTGGCCACACCCTACTACTTTAATGTGCTCACTGGTTTTGCAGAATGTTTATTTTTAACAGGACTGCGGAAATTCCTTTTGCCATACTTGGATCAAACAGCGTTGAGTTCATAAGCTGCAACTTAATGACTGTAACGACATTTACATGTGCCAACTTCTATGGCAAGGAATATCGCATATATTTACATCGCACGAACACAAAAGTGATCTGCTCAGCAAAAGACTAGAGTTATTTTTTGTTTAAAATGACATCGTTACTGCATAATGGGGCTCATATTCCCAATTGTTTTGTCGTGCATGTCTGCAAAGTTTCTTTTTATTCTTAATAATGCAATGTTAAACATCATGTTTTCTATATTGGTGTGGCATTAATGCTGCAACTCACTCAAACTCATATTTGCCCTAGTCTACCCTTGGCGTAAATTTATCAAATGCTGAATATCACCCTATTTGATACTCGTGCATACCGATAAACAATTTATGTGTCTACCCCACACGCCAACCCTTTTGTTCCACACACTATTCATCAATTATCAGGACTAACATGTAAAACAACAGCTAATCAATGTTTCCATCTCAGTTCTAAATGTTAAAATCTTCACAAGCGCATGGAAACTCAAAAATAACGGAAGAAAAGTTTCTGTTCCTCCCATAGATATGAGAGAGATGTCTCTCCTATATCTTTGATTTGACCGAATGAGGTAAAAATAAATTCTCTGTGGTTTGATATTATTGATCTGTGAACGAGATCGTTGATAGTCTCGTTTTGATTGTCATATAACCATGGCAACAGAGTATAACCAGGGGAACTAGATCTCATTCCATTTTTTGATGATCGTGTTTGTTGATATATTTACTTGTCCTAAAATGATCGGACAGTAAACGTTTGTTTATTTTTAGAAGGAAGCTAGAGATGCCACCAAAGAAAGCAGGAAAGGCAAGTAAAAAGTCTGTGAAAAAGACAGAATTATGGGCTTTCCAGATGCAACTTCAGAAGTTCAAACATATGTACGATGAGAAATGCAAACTGGCGAAGTCTCATCCACATCCACATATTCTGTCGATGATGAGATCCCACATCGAAGAATGCAAGTGTCTCATCAAGTTCATTTTCATCGGAGAGAAGGAGCCTCCACAACCAGGTGTAAACAAACTCAAGTTTGCTCCACTAATAGCCGCCTGTCGAGCTTCGAGGTATATACATGTCAAAGAACTGTACATCTGGGACTATGAAATCACAATTGAGGAAATAACAGCTTTGGAAGATTTTTTACGACAATCAATTTACTCCATTAAGTATCTTGAACTCATGGAGTGTAACCTGAATCCTCTTTATTTGAAACGGTTGTGTAGAAATTTTAGGTTTGTATATTTGACGTCTCTTGTGCTTGATTATAATGCATTTGGAGACGAGGGCTGCAAATGTATTTGCTCATCACTGACTGGAAACTGCACATTACTCGGCCTAAGTCTTAGTTATTGTAACATTACGGCCATTAGTGGAGAAACGTTGGGGAAGCTTATATCATCAACTGCAATTAAGGATCTAAACTTAGATGGTAATTTCCTTGGTTGTGAAGGACTTATGAATTTAATTGTATTAATAGCAGATAAAGCTGAAATGGAAGCAATCGAGAGAAGTCAGGCAGTTGAGAGTTCTAATCAAGGTATGCTGTATATACGCATTTCACTTATACCATAGCTATGACTGTAGCAGACTTGATTATTTGCAATTGGTAATGAGAACTAAAATACGTAGGGTTAATAAAGTATTAGTAACCCTTCATGTAGTCATGAAATGTTTATGTCACATATTTACTTTAAGTTGATTGAAGTAAACACTTTATTGCACCGAAGATGAGTACTGAAGATTTCAAGTTTACAGTCATAAAAACAGGAGAATAATCATTATGCTTACGACATGAACTAGTTAAATGGTAGTCTCTGTTTAAATATGAATTTCAACATAAATGTTTTCCTTTTGTAAAATACTGCATATTATAATATGCATAGGTGGAAAGAAAATTTTGTTGAGCCAATAATCAAAGGTTACTGTATCTTTGCATCATACGAACTTTTGCTATTTCTCTTATAAATACTTATCTTTGGCATGTTTTCACAGTTATAAAACAAGGCATTTCTAAGGCAAACAAGGCATGCTGTTCCTATTTGCAGAGTAATATACTAGTATAATAGGATCCCTTCTATTGACATTCTGTAAGTAAAGGAAGTACTCAAATCATAATTTAGAATTGTGTAGAAAATTGCTGATTATATAGAGGATTTTGTAGAGAAAGATATCTACAATATTTTTTGTAGTTACAGATTTACATGCATGAGTTACCAAAGTGAAAACAGCTACACAGAGTAACTGAAGTTGTGGCACACAATTGTTTTATAAGCAACTTTTAATTTTGGGTCGCCTTCAAGTTGTGTAAAACAAATTTATAAAATATCTGAATCTTCAAAATCACAGCATTTATCTCAACAATCCTCTTCAACATCCTTTTAATACATCACCTGGTGCTTGCAATACTGACATTTACGTATTGCCTTTCTACCATGAAAAGTTAAGTTTCTTGTTTTGTATCTACCTATTACTGAATTTTTTTGTTATTTTCCAAATCAATTTCAGTTGCTTATCAACAAGCTGCTTATTTAAAAATGATGTGAGTTGATAGGTTTCCACTATGTTAAGTTCTATATGGAATTAATGCAAATAGTGATAAATGGATGTCTTGTAGGCATAAAACATGTGCCACTTGTAAACTGTTTAACCCAAAAGACAGACACCCAAAACCAAGGGTAGAAGATTGGGGTTGAATGGCTAAAAGTCTTTCAGACCTTTGCTATTGAGCTGGATAGCTCTGTAGGTAAGGCATCAGATTTGCAGTCATGATTAACCACTTTGATGTCCTGGTAGTCATAATCATAACTTAATTTTTATCCTTAGCACAAGGCACCCTGTTGAATTTTATATGGAAGTTTTATATGGAAGTAATGCATATGAATGCCTTGTAGGCACAAACACACTCCACTTGTACAGGGTATACACCAACTGACAGACACCCAATAACAGGGGTAGAAAATCAAGACTGAATGGTTAACTGTCTTTCAATCTTTCCTTCTAAGTTACACAGATATATTTTTTTCATTTTAGGATGATTTACTCTTGCAAAGCTCAATATGTTAGTAAGAGAATATTGATGCAGGATATGTAAATGTGACAAGCTTTCACTTTATTTTGATATGCAAATGGAAAGCTCATCACAGTTGTCATCACAATGTGCTTATTATAACAGTCATTGATAAAATAAGTAGTGAAGTGGATCACTATGTTAGGTTACATTAATAGGAATTTATATGTTGACCCAATCTTTGCTTTGGATCATTGGCAAATTGTTATAACTATTTACTTCAACTTTGTTGTTGGTCAAAATGATTAAATACTTAAACATGAAAAAAAAATTCAGAAAATGCTGAAAACATAAATATGATTTTCTCTTTTTTGTGGTTGATGTTATTTTTGTACATACGAAGTCTGTATAGTTGTAAAAAGACATTAAGTGCACTAATTCTCTTCTCCATTACCATCCTGTATATTAATTAACACCACTGAGTTTTATCTTTTGGTAAGCACATATCTTTTGCTGATGCCTATTTTTGCAGATGATATATTCTTCTGCCTCATCCTGTGCTCTGCATTAAACTCTATTAGGGAAGACTGAGCAAATCTCAAAGTGAGATGAGGCTGCCTAGGACTGCAGCTACCTTTAGGTCAATTATTGTGAAAAGCAGAAAAAAGTTGTGTTGCTAAATGCACAGACAAAAATTTGTTTGAAAAAATGAAAAATGAAAAGACAAGTTATGAATTTTATGTATGAAACATGTGTGGATCTTGACCATGAAGCACCACATATTCAGAACAACTTGTTTCAATTCAATCCAAAACATGACTAAATAATTATTCCAAAGCACATTGAATATAATCAAAGGCAATAACCTAACAGTGATACATCACATACAATTTACTGAACCTCTGTCTTACAAAAGACAAGACCTCCTCCCCCAACCCCCACTGTTTATGGTTCATACAATAACATGATGTCAAATCCAGTTGTGTTACACAAAGAGCATGTATAGTCAAGTGCATCATTTTTTGATAACTATTAGATTTTCCTCTTATTTTATTTGTATAGAATCAAAACAGAATGAACTGTTGTCTGTCACATCAGCTATATCCTTAACTGGAGCATCCTCTACTGACATACGAAAATCAGTTTCATCAGCAACTGCTAAATCTGCCAAAGACGGAAAGAAAAAAAAGAGAAAAAGATCAGCCAAAAAGGTCAAAGCAGTGCCAAAAGTAGGTCCATGGCTTGAAAAGTTGCACATTGTTAATAATGGTATTGATGGATATGGGGCAGGAAAATCTTATGCACCCATGCTAAGCATGAGACTGCTCAGCAAATGGATTGCAAATTCATCTGATTTAAAGGAAATTGATATTGATGACAATACAATAGGAGATCTTGCTGCCAGAGAAGTCTTGCAGGGCCTTACAATGAGACAGGCCAATGGGCTCTCAGGAATTAAGATTCATGTTACACATCGCATAAACAATGATACATTTACAAAAATTCTGACTTTTAGTTCTCAAAAATCTGGAAAAAAGAAGAAAAAGGGAAAAAGAAAAACAGGAAAGAAAAAGCTTTAAAATTAAGTTAATGCTGAGTTTTATATGTAGATATACCTATGCCAGAACATTTAAGTAACTCTCTCCTGTTTGAAAGGAATTTCACTCTTGAAATAAATTAACTTTTTAAATATCGTATTGCACTCACTCATTTTAGTCATCCACTTTGATCTAGTGGAATCTGTAAATGCCAACACTTCTCCTGTAAGATATTTTGTTTTGCTCACTTCTCCAACCACTTCTCTGTCATAAGTGTCAAAAATTATTTGTTGGTATTCATATTATGCTTCAAAATATGCCCACATTGTTGATCTTCCTTGACACTTTTCTTGGATCTTACAATTTACATAGCACTGCTCCTTGTCATATCATAGTATGCAAATTGTTTCCATTTTTTATCATAGAGTTAACTCCTTTCGTTTTTCATTATCTTTCTCTTACTTCATTAGAAGTACTTTAGTTTCCTTTCCATCATTGCTAAAGGTGAATCTTTGGTGGTTGAAGCTCTTATGGCTTGCTTGCACACCACCTTTATGGTTTCTGTATTATGTTTTCTTTGTATGCATTTATTTTTTATTGTGGTTCTCTTGGCCAGAACAATGTAATGGATATTCCCCTGTCCAAATCACAGATAATCTAGTATTGCAACCTAACTTGATGAATTATTAGACATGACTAAGGACACTAACCTTTAATAACACAAAAAAAAGCTTTAGCAGGGTAATTACACAAGCGAGATGGAACAATATATAAACACTTAACTCGGAATTCTCTAGAAAACTAGCGACGTTACATACTATTATTATTGACTAATTCCAGCAAGTTCTACTGAGAGAACTTGTAATAACCAATCACATTTCATTTGTAATTTCTAGCTGTTTTCCTATTGGCTGTGCAGTAAATAGAAATTTCTACAGTGTTCGGTTACACACAGCTGATATTGATTTCTGTCCAGTGTGCTGCTGTCAACATTCGTAATTTTGGCTGGCGGTAACTGGCAATTACTATTGACAACATAACTTTCATCTAGGAAAAGCAGAATCCATTTTGAGATCCTCGATTGCTGTTTCTCAACTAAACTCATTACCCTAAAGAAACGTAGTTGGGCACTGCCTTATAGACCAAAAATGGTGTGGGAAGGTATTTAACTTTAATCCTGAATGGGGGTCTTGGGGTCTTATTTTTCCGGAGATATACCGGTAGGACAAATAATTATATACATTCTTATACATTATTATATTCCTTGAGGTATCTGTGCAAGGAGTCAAATTGTTTTGTTAAGCAAAAAATATACATTTTGTAAGTATTCTATTTTTGCCATTACTTGATTGTCAACTTGGAACTGAGTTTAACACTTTTAGGATTATATTTGAGAGCAGGATTAGACCTCGACTATTTGAATGCTTGCCCATATTTTCTTTACCAGTGTTATTTGTCATGATATAAGCGCATGAACTGTAAGGGACATGAGACGAGCACAAAAATTAGATGGCTTTCATCAGTGGACTATTTATGCGTCAAAATATGACTGAGGGCTTGTAGGTGAAAAGTTCGCAAAACGATCATTCTCTTTGTCAAGAGAGCGGTATTTTACCGTTTATATACGAGCAGAAATTGGAATAGTTTCATTTAAATTTTCATGCAAATATTAGTACGGTTTCTCAATTAAATCTTTATACAGATGGTACTTAATAGTTTACCAGATTACTGCCGTAATTTTCTGCTGCCTTTTAACTGTTAAGAAATTTGCAATATTCTTGCGCAGCAACGTACTACTGAGAAGTCTTTAATGGAAAATCAAAATACACCTAAACATACAACTGAGATCGTGCTTGCTAAGTTTCATCGCGCCTGTTAATGTAATAACCTATTCAACCATAGCTAATGTAATCATAGTGTGTCGGATAGCAAAACAGAGGGACAGAGCAACTAAAGATGTGTAGGAGATCAGAGTTATCAAAGATGCTGATGGAAAACTATTGACTGATGAAGGGACATCTTTCGGCGTTGGCAGGAGTGTGCGTGAAAGGAGAACCGATTGTGCTGCAGGGACAGTGGAGAGGTGCCCAAGGTTAGTGTGGAGAAAGAAGAAATGCTATGAGAAATGAGAAAGCAGTAGGCCCAGACAAAATACGAGTGGAAGCATGGAAGTGTTTAGTTGAGGCAGCAGTGGACTTTCCCACTAGATTGTTTAACAAGATCCTGCAGAGTGAAGACATGCCGAAAGAGTGGAAGTATAGTACACTGATACTTTCAGGAGGATATCATTACCAAACATAGTAATTGGGTTAACTCCAAAAAGAATATAAGCTTGGTTTCCTCCCTAAGACAGGACAAGATTTAAGCAGATTCAACCCAAATGCTGTCATTAGGATTCACCTGTGATCCTGCATGAGTATTTGAGCTTTGAACAAAGCTGAGATAAATGCCTTTCACCTAGATGAATTCTAGTTTCTTCGTAAAAGTTTACAAAAACAAACTTTGGCCGGGTATGAGGTGTTTTCAAATGGTGCCGTGGGCTCACTGGATACTCTATGGCTATGGCTAATTTCAGAAGAGCAGTCCCTGTTCACCATCACGACTTAATACACCCCATTGCCCATGCTTCTATATTTATAGGGAGGTGGTAGCTTTCCTCTCCATTTATTTGATATTCGGAAGATGGGCTTGAACCACGATTCTGGAAGTAAAGGTTTGAATCACCAGATTATCCTAAAATTCTATATGATAAAAATAAATGTATGTCTTAGGCGCGTGTTGCTTTACTTGTTAATCTTTCTCTGTCCCTTCTGTTATTCATCTGTCCAAGAACGTGCTATAAATGACACGCAACTTCGATTCTATGTCGTTGGTGTCGTATGCGTGCCCTGCGAATTTATACTAATTCTTACTATGAATTTTGACTGAGTCAGTTCTTTTGATTTCTTTTTTATAAGAAGAGATCCTCGTCTGAAACCTACAGGAACAGGTTGATGAGTCTATTAGAGCATACAATATTGCTGTTTTTAGCAAATCAATTTCTGTCGGGTTCAAGTACTCTGTTTAGTCAGAGGACATGCTTCATTATTTCTTATCCATTTTAAGTTAGGTATACGGTGGAAGCATAGGCATTTATCTTGAAATCTTAAAAGTGAAACAGTCCCGAGACAATGAAGAATTATATAGTAAAATGGTGTTGTAAAATTCCTCTCTGTTGTTTAGAGGGTAATACAGAAATTCGAAGAAAACTCTGAAGCAGGACCGATTCTGCAATGAATGATAGAGAGCAAGTTGAAGTCATTTATCTCCAAGTTTTCGCATATATAGAACTGGCATGTTCAACAGCAAACAAGACTAGTGACCGTTGATCGAAGTAGAGGTGGCACGTGGACTGTCGAAAAACGTTTGACAGCATTCAGAACTCTTGTGAGTACAAAACGTGAAGCCTTTTAAAAGTAGAAGAATCCCTACAAGTACTTTTAATCCGCAGTGTAGAAAGTCAGGTAACGTCAGGCATTTTTTCGGTTTTCGTCTTCTTTGTAACTGTTTAAGGAAAATTAATACCTTTTTGCACATGCAGTGCACACTGATGATATGACACTTGGCGTGAAGGCATAAAACACTAGTGATATAAATATTCAGACAAGAATGTTTGAGATGTGATGCCTGAATATAAGCATAATACCACAAAATGTAAATCGCCTTCAAAGTTTGCGACAGTGGTCTAAAAACATGCTTAAAGCGTCTGGCACTCTAAGTATAAATCGTCAGAAAGGAACGTATAGACATATGGCAACATTTTTATACGAAGCATGGATGACGATGTTGTTGAGTTTGCCAATTCGGTCCTCTGTATACAGTCACTCGAAACACTTAAAATATAATCAAGGAACTTCTTCAAGTTTTTTACTACAAAAATAGTTTTTACATAGAATTTAGTTCGGAATAATGTACAAACTGTGAATGATTAACAAGTAAACCTGCACAATCAAGGTAAGATTTCATCAGCCTGTAGAGGGGAAAAATACGATAATAGGAATAACTGTTTCTTCCTTTCTGATAATGCTTTTCAGGTAGGGAGTTCACCCTCATGCCAAGGCAGCTTGACAAAGTTAGAATTGCCAGTTGAGAACTTCAGTAATTCCCACTAACCTGACTTGCATTGGTTCTTGAAATAAACGTTCTCATAATTGTACATTGTTTTGTACTTGGTTCTTTAAACTGGTATGATTTACGACTTAGAATCTGCATGCTGTCATCCTTGCTTTGTCAATGGCTTTGAGAGGCTCCAACAGATTCACGGCAAAAAGTAAATTAACATCTGGCTGAAAGACGATCTTTCAAGAATGTCACGAAAGAAAAATGTTGCGGGGGAGACAGTCTCCATCTTTTCCAATTTTGCTGTTTAACTCATCTTCTCCTTGGGGAGTCAACAATCAAGGCATAATTAGCTTACACAACTCTTAAATAAAGGCATCTTAACATAGTCTTAAAAAAACCAGTTTGCCCGCCTTAAGAAGAGATAAACTCACTAGATATTTATTTGAGCTGGCAGAATCCGCTCCATTTCCAGGTACCACCACCAATCATGTTGATTCATCAGGCGGCTACTCCAGCGACAAAGTTCTATTTCGTCGCCTAGATCGCAACA
>JANTCA010087790.1:0-34463 GCA_024741275.1 Chironex yamaguchii | reverse complement strand
AAGAAAATGACACAGGGTGGAGCCAACAAATACAAAGAAAACGCAAAGAGGAGCAGACTTGAAATAGACGAAAACCAAGAGAACAAGAATACAGAAAGGAGAACAAAGCCACAGATGGAAAATCGAAAAGAAAATGACACAGGGTGGAGCCAACAAATACAAAGAAAACGCAAAGAGGAGCAGACTTGAAATAGACGAAAACCAGGAAAACAAGAATACAGAAAGGAGAACAAAGCCACAGATGGAAAATCGAAAAGAAAATGACACAGGGAGGAGCCAACAAATACAAAGAAAACGCAAAGAGGAGCAGACTTGACATAGACGAAAACCAGGAAAACAAGAATACAGAAAGGCAAAAAAGTAGATAGAACACACTATACAAGGAATTCAGAACAGGTATCAAGGACATAAGGGTGGAAATAAGGAAACAAGGACCAGTTTAGATCAAACACTGGAGGTGAAAGAAAGAGCAGAAAAGTTTGAAAGAGAAATCGACAATGTAATAATGGAGGCAAACTATCAAGGGGAGGCAACTGGAAATGAACAAAAAGTAAAACATTTGGATCAAACGCCAGATGAAAGAAAATTTCCACAGGACAATTTGCCTTTTGTTGTCCATGGAAGGGCAGTTTCTGAAGCCTTGCCAAGTCTTTAAAGTATGTGTATATACGTCTTGCTGTTTCAGATGCCTTCAAAAAATGGATTTCTCAAAAGATCTAAGTAAAAAAGCTGTTTGAGCCAAGTGGCAAAGTTGCAATCTGATCAGAATGTTAGTTTGCAAAAATGATACTGTGTCTATGTCTAGAATTAATTCTTGACACCGGAATAGTGTGAAGAACAGTCAACCTACCAACGTTTGAACTTGAAACTTCCTTGTACTCTTCCTGCATCCGTTGTTTCAACTCCTTCTACATGACATCTCCCTTTTTTCTCCATTTTGCAAGCCAATTTACTTTACCATTGTTTAACTCAAACTGTTGTGCAGTACGGTCTCAAAGAGACAAAAAAGGCAGTACAAGGAATGCAGCAAAAAGTATGGAAAAGCAGGGAAGTGGAAACCAACCAACAGGAAGCAGTTTACAACAAACACTAAGGGGAGAATGCCAGAGCATCAAGGTCAGAAGAAATAGAACACATTCAGCCCAGATGCAGTAGGAGACATCCGGCACAGTACCTGACAGGCCTTATTTGTGGGTGATCTGACACTTTTCACAGAGCTGGTTGAAGATGCCGAAGTGCTGCTCCAGTCGCTAAAAAGGGCAGCCACACTTATTGGCCTATATTGTGAAGAGATCCAGACTGTCTACATTAACACAAACTGAAAGCCCTCAAGACACAAAATTTATCTGCAGAAAGCTGAAATAGACAAGCAGTTTGCATCAAATACTAGAGAAGAAAGCCAGAACATAAAGGTCTCTGTCTGTGAAACCTCTCGTCGTATCAATGTGTGAAATTGTTAATGATTTTCAATCTTCTTGTACTCAATCTGTGTTTCATTTCCTTCCACATGAAACCTCGCTGCTTTCTCATTTTTGCAAGACAATTTAATTTAGTATTGTGTAATTCACAACTGTTATACACTAAGGTGCAAGAGAGATAAGAAAAATAGCACAAGTGATGCAGGAAAAGTATAAGAAACAGCAGACAAGTGCAAATGAACAAATAGAAAGCAGTTTAGGTCAAACAATGGAGTAGAAATCAGAGTAGAATAGGCAGAAAAGGGATAGAATAGACAATGCAAGGAATGCAGAAAAGTATCAAGAGTACGGAAGCTGAAATAAACAAAAAGAAGCAGATTAGATTAAACACTAGAGGAAAAAGCCAGAGTAGAAAGGCAGGTAAAGGGATTGAACATGCAATACAAGGAATGCAGAAAGTATCATGGGTAGGAAAATGGAGGTAAACAATAAGCAGTTTAGATCAAGCACTAGAGCAAAAGGGCATAACAGAAAGATAGGAAAAGGGATTGGATTTGCAGGATCAGGAATGTGGAAAAGTATGAAGAGCCGTAAAATTGAAGTAAACAAAAAGAATCAGGTTAGATCAAACCCTGGAGGAGAAAGCCAGAGCAGAAAAGTCAGTAAAAGGGTACGGTAGTCAATACAACAAAAGCAGACAGTTATCAAGGGAAGAAAAGCTGAAATAAACAAGAACAAGCAGTTTATATCAAACACAAGAGGAGAAAACCAGAGCAGAAAGGCTCAAAAAGATACAAAATACGGAAGACAAGGAATGCAGATAAGTATCAATAGTTGGAGAGCTCGAAATAAACAAAAAGAAGTAGTTTGGATCAATTAGTAGAGAATAAAGCAAGAGTAAAACCGCTGAAAAAGCTATAGAATATGAATACAAGGACTGCAGAAAAGTATCAAGAGCAGGAAATTTAAAAAAGCAACATAAATATGCAGTTCAGATCAAACACTAGAGGAGAAAGCTGGAGTAGAAAGACTGGAAAAGGTATTGAATGCAAGGAATGCAGGAAGGAGTATCATGAGGAAGAAAACTGTAATAAACAACTGGAGCAGTTTATATCAGATACTAGAGGAGAATGGCAGAGCAGGAAAGTCAAAAAGAAATAGACAAGACAAAGAGTGCTGTAAAGACGTATCAGGAGAAGGCAAGTGGAAATGAATTGGCAGAAGGCACTTATGGTCAAGTACCATACAGAAGAGACAATGCAGAGAGAGGGGTAATAGAGATTGAGAGCTGTAGATGGAATAAAACCATCAAGAGGAGTGTTGTAGAAATGTACAAATATGAAGGATATAGACAACACACCAAAGGAGAAAGCCAAAGCACAGCTGTCGGAAGGAGGTCATTTAGACATTACAAGGAGTGCAAAGTAAGCATCTAGTGCAGGGACACTAGAAAAAAACTTCACATACCTGAAACGAAAGCTAGTAAAAAAGTGAAAGGTAGTATAGTTAGAAAAAATAAAACAGAAAAAAAAGAGCATGCAAGAAAGTTGGCAAAATTGGTGAGATAGAAATAGACGTGCATGATACCACTTGCATCACATACCTGCAAAGGAAGGTGAAATGGTAAGGTGCACAAAAGACAAAACAGAAGGACAGGAGGACACAAGAAAAGCATGGACAAAGGTGACTTAAAAATGGACATAAGTGAAGCCAATTAGTTCTTACTTCTGAGGAGAAAGCCAAACCTGGCAGTTCAGAAAGAGATAACATAAACTGTATATGGAATAAAACCAACAGGAGGAATCTTGTGGAAATGAACAAATAGGATGTGCACACCAGAAGGGAACAACAAAGCAAAAAGGACAGAAGTGGTATAAACTGAAGGGAGGCAGAAATGCAAGTGAAGTGAGAAGAAACATGAAAGTTAACAAAACAAAGCCACTTAGATGAAAAACTATGGCAGGAAGCCAAGGCAGAATGATCAGAAGGAGATAGAGCCACAATGGATACCAGAAATGGAAGCAATGGATCAAGATGAAGAAAATTAAACAAAACAAAAGCAAGACAACTTATATGACACTTGCATGAAAGCCGGTGCAAAATGGTCAGAGGGAGATAGGACTCAATAGAGGTTAGATTGAGGAGAAAATGGAGTATGGAAAAACAAGGGCATTAACAGGAATAAACAAAAGTAATCTGAATTATGAACAAGAGAAAAAAATCAAGGTAAAATGGTCAAAAGTGTACAAAACAAAATGCATGACTGAACTGTTGTTGAACGAATGGGTGAAATGAAAGGGTGTGCCCTAATAAGGAGTCATAGGTGGCATCAGGGAGGGCAAGAAATTAGAAAACAAAGCTATGGAAGAAAGTAAAGACATAACAAGAAAGGAAAGATAAGAGAGAAATGAGTTCAAAACAAAAGAAAGGAAAAAAGGGAGGAAACAAAGCAAAAATTAGGCAAAGGCAATGAAAAAGCTGTTTGGACAAAAAGAAAGGAGGTTGATGAAAAAGAAGAGATAGAAAAGAGAGATAGAAAGAAAGAAATAAAGAGGGGAGAGAGGGGGAAATACAAATGAATTTTCATATGTAGACAAAAGTGTATTGAAAAAAACAGGATTAGTTAAAGCAAAACACAAAAAAATAATGTAAAATTGGATGATCAATAAAGCAGATTCAGGCAAGGAAACCATGAGTAGGTTTTCTGATTTTCCATTCTTCGCATGAAGTTTTATAGCAATAGCAAGGGCAAAGGTAACACTAACATAGGATCAAATCTATTGTATGTTCTTACATGAAGTGTACACGTGACATCAAATTTATCGCAAAGAATTATACAATCCACCATTTGAGTGTCTGTACTTTGGCATCTTCATACACTACTAGGGAAAATTTGCAAACCACATTTTACAGTTTTTGGATTGTGAAATATGGAACCTACTTTGATCATAATGATCTTCATTCAACAACCTAATGTTTAACACAAAAACAGATAATGTTCATAACACAGTGCTTTAACAAAGTGCCTGGAATTCGAACTTTTTATCTAAGTTTTGTACATTTTACTCTCCTCCTTACACTTTGGCCTATCCAAAATAAGAGACTAATTATTACCTTGATAAAGGGTTAAGAGTAACGGAACTGTTGCCAGTTAGGCTTAAAGCATGCTCAAATCAAGTACTAGCGAAATAAATGATGCCCAACATTTCATGCTGCACTAAAATGTACAAGAAAAGTACAAGAAAAAGGTGTGAAATATTATACATACCCTCAGTATTGCACACTAAATGCTTCCTGTCCCGGGTATGGTGTCCATTGCGTCCACTTGAAACTCCATTCCATGCAAATTGTTTACAAGTCTGAGCGAGAAACTGGGAGCGAGACAAGCTAATGAGACCTACATTGATTACCTCGGACCATTGCTATGAATACGCCTGTAATGGTAATATTTCATTCAAATTCTAAACTGTGGGTAAGCACGTATAGTCGAGTTTATCATTGTACCAATTGTATCATTGCTGCCTAAGTAATTCCATGAACTGTTTTCGATCGGAAAATTTTGCTGTTTTACTTGATAGCAAAATTTAACGTGCTTCGGTTGGAGAATGGGTTGTAATACTTAGATTATCAGTTATAAACAAATGTAGTGATAGACAAGTCTGAATAAATAGATCATACCCTTTTATTAGACAGAATCCGTCCTTTTGTGGCTTGAAAATATATTCTGCAGATGATTTAATAAATGCATTCTTTGTGAATCATAAACCTGGCTTGGTGACAAAGTAATTAATTTATGCTACACATAAATAAATTAACTTGCATTGCGATTTTGGAACAAACGAGACTTTTTGGCACATTTTTAATTTCGAAATGTGTTAATCCTGGTTACACATTTGTTATAAAACGTGATATTTAATTGAAAACTTTTACATTACAGATACATTTGTCAAACCACGTGTCACATTTGAAAACAAGCATGATTTCGTGAGCAGCCATATTACATTTAGTTATAAACCAATCAGAGATCAATATGCGTTCTCATGAGAATTGCGCGGGACGTTGAAATGGAAGTTGAAAATCGTTAGTAACAACGTGGGCCCAAATAAAAATATTCCACAGGATGTCGAGTGCGGGATGAATAATTTGCGCATTACAAACGCACAGAAAATAAAGCAAAGAAGCGGAAATTTTCGGAAGTAATGAAAGCATCTCGGGCTATTTTGAAATAACTAATGTAACATCTTGATGCAATTTTAAGGAACTGAGCAAAGCTGTATTTCTCATATCAAGTATGCAAACTTGACCAAACACCACATAATGGGACGCTTAAACCATTTATGATTGTTTTGTTCCCATTTATAGGGTCAGCATCATATTTGTGGCAGTGTGAGGTATGCTTTTATGCGATTCCTGTGTTATAGAGACCGGATGGCTTCCTTTATTGTCCTGGTTTCTAGTGGTCTCCTTCTAAGTAATTTCCTGTGTTGCACATGTCCAGTCAAATATGTGATCGTTTTCTAACATTGCTCAGCTATTTCATGGCTCTTGGTATCACCTCTTTCAGACGTTCTCCTAAGGCCTTTTTCCCTCCTGCCTTAAAGATTGTTAGAATTATCCAATGGCTGGCAATAAATATATTCATCAGCGATTGGTACTGGGTATCTTTGACAGTATGTGCCGTAAGGCGAAGTCTTTGAAAAAGGATAATTAGATGTTGTGCTGTCTGGGATTTCTCTGAGATTTTTTCACTGGTATTCTTGATTTATATTTTTAGATCTTGATCGGAGCCAATGCAAAAATGGACCGACTTAGCACTTTTTCTCGGCACTTTCTTAAGATTATTTTCTTTCTACGCCTAAGGATATAAGCACCCTTGAGCAAATTTTGCGAATGGATCGTTATCTTCCTCAAAACGGGGGTACAATTACAATTCTACATTCTATCAATTTTTTTTGAGACTCGATTGTAGGAATGAATCATATTTTCATGATGTCCTGTCACACAAATTTATTTACCCGTAGCAGCTTTGGGTTACTCATTCATTTAACTTTTTATATAACAACAAGTTTATAAGAATTTTGAGCCTTGATTTAGGGTCATATTCAATATAAGAACAAGGTGGAACTGCTCCTTTAGAACATAAATGATAGCAAAATGCATTCTTCCAAAAGATTATAGAAGTAAGGACAATTTAGGTAACATCTCCGACAAAAAATGGAAGTAAAGTTAAGAATAGGGCTACTTTATCAGAATTTACTCATTTTCATAATAAGTGCACCACAACAATCTTCCACCTTCAAAGTGTATTTTGCTTACGCCCTGGATATCAAGTGGTGTCCCTGCGCACCATTTTCGAATTGTTGTTTTGCCAATCCTTAAAGAGCTATAGCCTGAAAGTCCATTTTTATAATTTCATTCAACATATGCAAGAAAAGGGGTGCCTCAAAGAGTGCTTGGGGCTCAGTTCTTTTTATACAAGCAGGCTTCAGCTTTACATAAATGACAGTTCTCAGAAAGGAGTCTACGGTCCCTCGCATCATAAGCTGGAAAGACACACGTGTCATAGGACCTGAACCAGATAAGAGACTTACGCAAGACCACCGCCTGCTGATCTGACGTTTCTGCTTTCTCCAGTAGATACGTCTCACTGAATGCAGGTCTTTTCAATCAATTGATATGATCTGATCAACTTGTGTAAGCACTTACCTTTCACTGCAGCCCCGAGATTAAAGACTTGAGTGTACGATAAACTTAATAGATTTCCGGTAATATTCCAAAGGACGGATGGCTTTCCTCTAACGAGATTTGAACACAAGACTGGGTATTGATCACTACTCCTGGCCACACTACACCAGGTAGTTGGCATATTGTAGTCAGCAAGATGAAAGAAGAGGGTCAGACAGTTGTGTTGTTACCAACACTTTAACATTCACGAGTCACTTCGTCCATACGACACCCGCACAGAGTCCTGAAGGGCATGGTAGCTACCCAACGTCATCACACGGTGAGAGTATCCAAGCAACATCTACTTCACGCTCACTGCTGACTAATATAGAAAACCTTCGGTCATCATAAGCAGGGGTAGTTTTCATCTTTGTAAAATCATTTGGGCATAGGCAAGGCTAATTCACTAGAGGCCGAGCTTTGATTTCTTTGTTTTTATTTAGCTTCTAAATAGCTGAATTGCGAATGGCTGACAGCCCTCTCTAGTCGCAAACTTAGTTCTTGCTAATCGATATTATTAGCCCATTCCATCTATCATAGCTTAGCAAATGTCGTTGTTACAGGACTTCAAGAGACTAGGTGAAAAATCTTAATAAGCAGATTTAACCAAGACCACCAGGTCCTTGACCCTTATCAGCGATCTGCCACTACTGTGTATTCGTCAATGCCCTTAGTCAAACACAAGGGATTAATACCAGCCATTAAAGCAAAATGCGATACCCTTATCCGTTCTAAAGAGGTCGCATTAGCCAAATCGTAGTCGCCAGCAAACATTAGGAATACTGGCAAACTCGTAGCTTGTTATGGTCAATAATAACCGACTCGAGCTTTTAGTCTAGATACAGACTGCCTCATGTGACATGAAAGGCATGAATAATGGAATGAACAAAAACACCCCTCACCCTGCCTCCACCCCATTCATAAACACCGTACCCTAGAAATCAAAAGCAGATGGAGCGTTAGTCGAAACAATATGCAAACCTCTTTACCACCGGGAACATGATGTCTGAGTTGGCCTTAAGTAGAGTCCTAACCTAGCCAGTAATGGAGAAATTTGACGTTGAATATTATGTTTGAGCATTGTATTTACTCTCGAAATCCAAGAGGATTGGATCACAGCAATAGGACATAGCATAGGTACTTTACTAGGTAAAATGCTAACCGGCATATGATCTTATATGAAAGAATGCAATGCAGTTTCATTATTTCTGGTAGGAGCAGGTGGTATAAAGTGCTTCCTGTCACCTTAAATACTAGAGTACTGCAATAAACAACTCTGATGCCCTACTATTGTTAAATTGCGCGTGAAAGTTTGTCGACTTGTGACAATTACGAGGCATTAAATTTTAGCTGCAGTCAAAATACAAAATAAATAAACACAATATCTAATACCTGCTAACCAAACGAGCCATCATTTAATAGAGCACAAAAAAGTATTGTGGGCAAGACAAGAAGAGGACAGGGGAAAAAAAGAGAAAATAGAAAGAAGCGACAAGAGAAGGAATGGACGGGCAAAACTTCGACACCATCTGTTAACTCAACGTCCGTTAGGCCCCATTTACAGTATGATGTCCTCATTTATAAACAGTATGAAGTCGTTTCGGATTGACCATGCGTTTACGCTGAAACGTCTTCCTAACCGGCATTAAATAAAAATGATTTCAAAACGAGACGATTTGAAATCAGTATGACTCATCTCGGTGCAAACACTTGAAAATAGTAAGATTTCTTTCCGGATTCAAAGGGAGACACGATATTCCGTAAAAGATTTATTTTTCGTTGTTTGCGTTTGTACGTCATCATTTGATGTACATCACCAGTGCTAAAAAGCTTTGTGAAAGAGTTGTCTATTGGTATTGATCGATACTTACGTCACCATTGAGTTAATACTTATGCTTCTTTCTTGACGTCACCAGAAATGATGAATCGCGGACATGTTTACGTTACGATTTGCTTTTGCAGGGGCAGCGACAACAGTGTTGTCACTCGTAGGGTTTCCACCTAATTTGGGGTTTCTCTAAAGTTTGTAGGTTGTAGGGAAAACCTACGATATAAATAAAAAAATAGGTAGTTTTCTTGAAATTGTAAGGAACATAAAATATTATCGGCCTCACCTGGACAGTTTTCGGAACAGGGCAACTCTAAAAACTCGCAGCTTATGAAGACATGTTAAGATCTTTGCCTTTGTCATCTCTCCGGTTGTGGTGTTATATCCTATGTGGGAGAATATATTTCCATAGATGCTGTTAGGTTCAATAATTAAAAACAGGCAAGTTTGTTCAAGTCAATTCGTTCACTTTCATTGAACGTATGTACAAAAGTGGGTGTATTTTAAGAAGGTAGAGAATTATGGGTAGGTGACATGGCACGTGAAAGTAAGTAGAAGTCGCTTGCACAATAGGGAGAAACGTTAAGTTTCGGCATGGCAGAGACGAGTGGACAGCATTTGTGACAAAAAAAGATAACATTCGCAAAACGCACTCAAACACATATAAAATCATATACTATGATTTTATGACCGCTGTCACCAGCTAAACTATGATTTATCGTTGCTAGCGAAACTTGGCAATCAATTAATGATAAGATTGTTCAAAATTATGCTTAATTATAATAAACGCAAAGATCTTTTCCTTTCCCAGAAAGTGGGGGCGAAAGTCCCTTATCTTCCCTGCAGCGCCACCAATGTTATGCTTATGTTTAGTATAAGGTTTAAGCACAAAGAAACTAAAGCCTTTCATTACACGTGTATAAACATATGACCTTCGATTCGTAGTCATCCTTTTACGATAAGAGGATACTGCTTTATCTGAGCGGCTGCAGTCTTAATATATGTCCTTCTCTCCTCTACATGACATAATACGGAGTGCATAACAGGATTATTTCACCTGAAAGTGGGATCCCCATGGGAAAATCACGTGGATTGACTCCCGTCTAAGGCTTGCTAACACGATAAAATGCTGTTACTGCCATATGTAATATTTGAGACAAAAACAGCCGGTGGTCGTGGTTTGAAGAGGCAATAACATAAGACCCCGTTTACACGATGCCGGTAGCAATCCGGTATGATTTCATACCGACATGGGCTAACCTGTACTCTGTTTATATGATACGAGCATGATAACATGTCGCTTCGGTTAGACAAAGGCAGTGACGTCAAATAACTTTGTGCGCTTTAGCGTTGCTTGTCAAAAGGGCGCCGAGATAGATAGTAAACAAGAAGGCACATCAGAACGCGAAATCGAACAAAGCAACGAAGCAGTAACTGTCTGCAATGTTACATTTCAATTAACTTGTGGGGCCACAGCAAGAACTTGTACATAACTTCTGGACTTGCTCATGTTGTTGGTAATTTTAAAATTGTCCCGCTTATTTGACTGCAAACTATCCTCGCTTTGAATATTTTTCAGGCGAAAGTGACATAAAATCATGCCGGTATGGGCTGTTTACACGATGCCGTTTTAATGCCGGCATGACCCTGTACTGGTATGGCTATCGACATGGTTTTGATTCGGTTTTCTACCTTCTCATGCCGCCACAATACCGGTATCATCGTGTAAACAGCCCATACCGATTTGGTGACGGCATGATTTCTTGTCGCTTTCGTAATAAAACAGTCAATAAAACAAGCGCATAATAAGTCATGTGACATCACCCATATCAAACCATACCGGCAGGCTACCGACATCGTGTAAACGGGGTCGCAGGCACCAGATCCCCAAAGCAAAAGTGCTCCCAGCATGAAAGCGTTCCGTTGACTCGTGTAGCTTTGTTGTGTGCATCCCTTCACTCCGTGGCGTTGAAATCATCTAGAAGTAATTTAAATAGAAAAGCTGCCTCCGGGTAAGGCTTCGCTGTCAGCATCTGTGGGTAGCTAACTTGCGTGATATTTCTGTGCTACGAACCTCTTCCTTATACGTGCAACAGGTTGTGTGTTGGTGCCAGCTTTCCCATTTTGGGAGTTGTGCTCTGATGTATTTTCTGGATTTGGACTTATTCACTTGTGTAACTTGGTGATCTGTTCTTGTACATTGCTTTGCGTCTCGCTGAGAGAAGCTAACGTGGCAATTTTCAGATATCAGTTTTCTGTTTTCAACGGTAAATCTCTTCCAGAAAACTCACTCATTCATTTACCCTATCTTTCAGCAACAGCAAACAAAATTTATCCGTTCATATTCTGAATACTGTAATGACACTTAACTTGTGGTCACATATGAGGTGCAATTTTCAAACTTGAACAGAAACACGGGGTTGGTTATGGGCTTGTTGTGTTGATACTTGTACTACATTTGACCAAACTTGACGCTGGGTGAATATTGAAAGGGAAAACAAACCAACTGATGACAGGCTTGGGGATTTACCTTCATTTTATTTGCGTTGAATTACAACAGACTGCTAGAAGGTAAGTATTTTTCCTGCCGTCCACATTTTTCTTTTTTCTTTGAGTATCGTTATCTTAGCTTAGGGGTTTTTCGACCAAGCTTTGAATAGGTCGTGTCAATTTTTTAAGTGTGTTCTCATGACCTAACGCTTTCATAAATTGGTTGTACACTTGGAAAATACATTCACTAAATTTTTATTTGCTTACAGCTGTCAGTGCGCAACATTGCATACGCGAATGAGAGAACGGAACGCAAGGGCTGCTAACAGACTGTTTCACACAAACCGTGCTCGAAGTTTAGGACATTCTTTGCCAAATCAGTCATTAGTTTTGCAGTGTTTTGTGGGTTGTTGTTGTTTTTGTTTCGGAGTTACTTTTTCTGAGGGAGTGAGGGCTGCAGGCCTTGCTTTACTTATTAGCGCTATCGTGTGCGTTTGTTTTATTGACGGGAATTCGTGCACCACACGCACAGAAACATACAATCAAGAGCTCTATTTTAAGTTGGCTGAAAATGCCATGGTTATTGACGGTCCTTGCTTTAATACAGAGATTCAGCTAAATTTCAAAGCAGACCTTCCTAGGGCGCAGCCTCGAATATTTTTAAAGCGACCCGTCAGTATTGTAATAGCACAAGTGCTCCAGAAACAAACTCCAATGACTCATGCATTGGACTTTGGATCTTTAGGGTAGATTCATCTCCCCCTAAGCGACCCTGATGTGTACCAGTACGAATGGTAACATGACTAATTCTCTAATTTGGGAAGGTATGGGGTTCAACTCGGTGCCTGGTAAGTGCAATTTAAAATCCTTTGCTAAATGCTTGGGGTATTTGACATTGGAGTTAACAGTTTTGAAACTGAAGGTCTATCCTTTGCTGAGAACCTCCTTTGATTTGCACTCTAAAGTATCCGTTGGACCACAACAGGTAAACTTTTGCGCCGGAAGGGGGGGGTTGCTTCTCAAATTTTTGAAGATCAAAATCGTTTTACTTTTAGTTGTTTGTCTCGAAGAAAGTTATTTAACTTGAAATTTCACATTTATTGTTGTTTCTGGCTGATTTTCAATCTCTTAAAATATGATAAAAGTAACTGCTGAGCTCTAGAGCCAAACGAACATATGCACGTGCAGTTATTTTTGCGGCCCAAAAAATTCGTGCGAGAAGCCATTTTGTTTTCCACAGAAACTCCAGATATCTTTGTTATGTCTTTGGCACGCACTTCTGGCAGATGGCTGATGTAAATGCCAGGTATCTACTGCTGTTGAAATCTCGATGATTGAGTATAATTTCGCTGCCGGGAAGACGCGAAAGATGGTTTTAAAAGTATAGAAAAGGCTGTTCGATCTGGATGATTTACGAAGATCGTAAGGGAAAGGGCATGTATCATTTGGTGAAACTGCACGACGGAGAATGTTTTTCCCACATGAAAAGCCTTGGTAGCACCGTAGCACGCTGAGAACCTTGGAATGGAAAGCGATGACTTTTTTAAAGGTTATTTAAAACGCTTGTACCCTTAAAGTATAAAATATAAAGTATCAGTAATTGCTTTGATGCTATCTCAAAGTGAAGTTTCTTCGACAACGTTTTTCCTTTCTGGTGTTGCTATTTTGGGCAAGAGTTTGAGTGTTGGACGTCGCGTGACACTATTCCAGCAACCTAATTGGTTTTATTTTTTTTCTTTGCCCCGAAAAAATTGAATCCATTGGAACTCACCGGACACCATATATGGGTGAGAAATGGGCGCATGCTCCAAAAAATTCGCTTCAATAAATTGGGCTAGTGGAAAACAGGGTTTAGACGACCGTTTATTACAAATTGCAGTTTTGGTGTTGAGGTTTCTCAAGATATTTCTAAGATTTTCAAATGTAGGCTAAATTTTCTTTTTTTACCTCCAGTGGCGTTGTTTGGGGGTTGTGAAGATTTTGAAATTACATTTGAAAACAATAAAAAAATTCTTCTTTGATGTCGTATGCCTTACGTCACTAAGATTTAATTTACGTCACCAAGACCATCGTTTTACAATGCCGACATCCTTCGACAATTTGTAGAACCTAGGAAAGTCAGAAGACACTATAAATGCATCTAGCACTGTTATCCTTGTGAGAAATATCAGTAAAGCAAGATACGAAAAAGTTTGGACAGCGACGTATTCCTAACTTTTCTTGAGAAACTTCAGCCATGCTCTATTGCTCTTATGTTGCATGACAGGGAAATTATAATCCAGTGTTTATTCACTATCACTACCTATTACTTTTGCCTTGTCACGTTCGGTACGTGGACTGGACACTTTCCAAAATGAGTGACTTTAGGAGCACGGAATTTACCCGACTCTGGGGATTGTGACTAGCAGTCGGCCATGACGTCACCCTTCGGATTATCCAATCACTACGCTCCTGGTCCTCATGCAAGACAACATTTTGCCATCTTGGGCTGTACTTGATGCACAGCGTTGAAATAATTTGTCAAATTCGTATTGACATCAAACAAACATTTCTATGACTCCGGTAACTAAGTGTCCATAAAAATCTGTTATTTATGCAAGTAAGTACGCAGTCACACCAACGTGCTGATGACAGACACCATTTAGTTCTCCACCCAACATTTCATCGCCCTTTCATCTCATGTCGCGGTTGCCTCCATTTTATTCTGGTTGCTATGGAGATTCGAACATTTGTTCGTCAAGTTGATGGGCCATGAACTCCAAGTAACATTGCAGCTGTGCAAGTGTTTGAAATTGTTTTTGTAAGCTTGCAAGTTCAGACTATTTATTTTTATTTTCGCATTTTAATTCGTACCAGGTGTCTTAAGAATTATACAATTGAGCACACGCTCTCTTCGGATCAGTGAAGGTGTGAGAAATTGAGGATGGCATTTACATGAGATTTGTATCCATTTGGGTGACAGAGAAGCAACAGACCAGCGTAATTGACAACTCTTTTGGGGTCAACCCCGGCCAAGAATTTGGAACATAAAATGCAAAAACAGAACTGTTGGAGTACTTGTGTGTTTTTGGAACCTGGTAAGCAAATTAATCTTACATGTATCGCAGATTATTTGTTATTCGCTGACAACACTATATCTACTGATCACGAGTCGCACTGTCGCATAACTTCCAAGTAAATTGTCAGAAAGTTGACAAATAGCTAGTTTACTACTACGTTGTTATTGTAGCAAATGATTGGCAAAGAAGGAGAGATATGGACTTGTGTTGGGACTAGTTAATTAAAAGGATTTTGGGTTAACTGTTGACTCTTGTTGACACGTGAAAGATGAGCATCTCCCTACGTCTGTGTAGTAATTGTGTCTGTAAATGTTAAATATTCCAATCTTTGCATGACATGGTCATCAAAGTTTGTGGATGGTTTAGTAGCGTTACAAAAGTAAGTCCTGAACCTGACGTAAAATGCTCTCGATCCGGAATAGGTGCAAAAATTCCAGACTTTGGTCGTTTGGAATTAGAATCTATTTTGGTTAAGTTCTGCACTGTTCGTGCTGCTTCACATACGCGCACCCACGTGTCTGTCGACTAAATGCTTTTCAGGTGAATATATAGGTTGCTGATCAATTTCCAAAAACAACAAATTTTTCAATTTTATAACGCCTGGAATTGCCCACAGAAAACAAGGGTATTTCCGGCGAAATTCGCAATCGCTTTGTTCCAACTTCCCTATGCGGAAATCGAAAGGCGGCCATTCGAAGCGTGCGTGTGCAGAAGGACACGCGGCACTAACCGATGACGAGATGTACTGGATACCAACTTAAAATGAAATTTGGTTTATGATAACACGAGAATATAACCCTGTTTGAAGATTCCTTTTCGCAATTTAATGCAACGGTTGCGATAATCCCACAGGGCGCCGAGAATTTGCGACGGAATGCGAACTGAGTGATTTTTCGTCAAAATATGTGTAGTCTTAAATGGGGCCGGGGAGGGGAGTTGTAACAAAATCAAGGAGGTCACGCAGCGGAGATGTAATGCAAAACAATAGCAAAAGATAATAAACATTAGAAACTTTCAGGTTTTATGTGAATGGGGGTCAAACGCTCCAGCCCTCCCAAGAAATCATTCGTGCACAACTTAGGTTACATAAAAGCAATCCGGCTACGTTAAAAATATCAAAACTCTTACGAAGAGGTGTATAGAAGCTTTGACTATAGACCTGGTGTTATTTCTGTATGTTTTAAGTAACCCCCTGACATAATGTAGTAAAGTAGGTAAGCCATGTCGTCCAAAAAATCTATTTTTAAATTTGATGTATTTGCGCCATGTTTGTAGAAAATGAAGAAAATAACCTGATATGTAAATTTTTACACAAATAAATGAAAAAATTATCAGAGTAATACCAAATCGATAGTCAGTTCATTCCCTATCGAAGCACTGTATTTCAACTCCATGATTTCGTAGATTAAGCCAATGACACAGTGGGTTCTATAGGAAATCTTAAATATTCCAGTTGCCATATCTCAGGCAATTTTCATCATATTGCCATGATGATAGTTAGTGTCCAGTGATCAAGTAAGTGTTTTAGTTTTCGTTGTCGTTTTCAAATTGAAAAGAAATAAGAAAGATGTATCGATAACGTTCCTTATTACATCTACTTGAAAGTGAAGAAAAATTAGAAACATATTGCTGTACAGTTTTCATGTTGCAGGGAATCCCTGTGACGATATTTAAGGCCAAAATGTGCAGGTTATAGAGCGCATCTGTCGTTACAGTTTCTTGTCAACCTAGTAACACTGCAAATTGTCGTCCAAGAATTTAAGTTGGTACATCATCATGATTATCACAACCATTAGAATCAGCATTATCAACAGGATCATCACCTTCATCAAGATCATTATTGTCAGAATAATGATTATCAGGATTATCGTTAGAATCATCATTATCAGGATCATTATTATCAAGATCATCATTATCAGGATCATCATTATCAGGATCATCATTATCAGAATCGTCACTATTAGAATTATCATTATTAGGATCATCATTATCCAAGATCACCATTATCAAGATCATAATTATCAGGATCGTAATTATCAGGATCATTATTATCAAGATCATAATTATCAGGATCGTCATTATCAGGATCATTATTATCAAGATCATGATTATCAGGATCATCATTATCAGGATCATTCTTAAAACGTTTTACCTAAAAATACGTGACTGTAGGGTTAAGTTTAGTTATTATTACTTCACTGAGTCTGTTTGGTCTGTAACCAGAAATCGTGTTTCTATTCTCAGGCGATAGATTGCTTTTAATTCTGTCCTTAATTTCACAACTGTCTGATTGAAAATTATGGTCTCTTTGAAACCAACGATTGTTTAGATTGTTTGGACAAGCCAAAATGTACTGCTGTAAGTCTAAGATATGACCAACAAAGTATAAAATTGTAACTTTACTGCCCTTTTGAAGAAGAGAACGATCCATCCGCCAATTTTTCGACATCCAAGGTTTCAGTTGTGCTCCTAGTAGAAGAGCTAGCTACAAGATCTTTATTGGCGCATATAGCACGGAGATTTTCAGTCGCACGGTTGGTATATCGCCGTTACTTACACAATGATTACATATGTTTGAACAATATTTATGGAGGGCAAAGCTTGATCATGTTTTGCCGGAGAGTGCTGAGAGCGTATGATTCTCACGAGGCTGCTTATTTTATGTATTGATGGAGTCAGTTATGTTGGCGATAGGCCTACTCATCAGTTTTTTGATCAGCATCTTCAAATGCTGACATCGAGAAGGATATCATGTGGGCTATATGCTTTGACAGTTTATCTCTCGTATTTTTGTTACTATGGTAGCCAAAGTAACTTCTAACTGCCATGTTTAGTACAAATATTTGTCCTGTTCACCTAACATTCAGCACCTGAACTTACAGAGTAAAGTTCACAAATAGCCTGGGAATTGAATTTCGGTCACGTATTAAGAGACAATTTGTTTTCTTTCATGAATAGTTCATGGTTTACATGAAAACATTAACTACAAGTGGTAAATTATTTCCTTGATATATTAAAGAGCGGAAAATTACGATTTGATCCACCACTATATATCACGCCAAAGTAATGCCTTCCAATCAACGTGGTATTAACCGATGACAATCGTAGGATGGTTAGGTGATAATCTTTTCATCCTCGTGTAAATGCATTTTCTAGAGCTATAATTAACGAAAGCGTTTATAACATGAAAATACAACCAAGTCTATGACTAATGACAATTTACTGCCAATTGATAAAGTATGAAGTTCTTGAACAATCTTTTTGTGGTACAAAACTTGAAAATCGCCGTGAAAAGTTGCGACATTTCGCTAAAAATAAATGCCATAGACATATACTTTCCTTTCTGACGATTCATATTCTAAAAGAGTCGTGAAGATGGGGAATCCTCCTCCTGGCAATCAATGACTTGCAGAGCATATAGATAGGTAGGTAGGCAGTGCCAAACGAAAAAAGCTTTTACATATGTTTTTTGCGCGATCTCACAAATTTTCAAGGCTTATGAAGTTCGTTCGTTCATCGTCACCATGAGCATCATCAGCACGAGCCATCAGGTGGAATTGTTGCATGAGAAATCACAACTGTGGTGCATGCCCTCGTTTTTAACCAATGTCTTTCATTTTCTTCTATCAGCTTTATCTTGTTTTCTAATTCTATGGTTCCTATCAGCAGCTAAATTGTCCGATATCAGTTTGGGGGTAGCCTGTTACGGGATGTCCTCTGACGCCCTCCTTATTGATGACAACTTCACTTTTCTCAGTAAAAGCCCGCACCACAAGTGTTCTTCTTCTCAGTGGCATCATGGTACAATATCAGGAAATGTTTCGGTTTGACTTGAAGAATAGGTGATATATCGATATAAGGCTTGTTAGCTAAAAAGACAAGTTTTATTGGTTGTGGACCCTGGGTTAGCAAGTTCTTGTCGGTAACACGCCACTGGCATCAATCCGTCAACCAACTGTGGTATTCCGCGAGTGGTTCCTAATTATGGATCTGATCTAGCTTTGAGATTCAATAAAACTGGTAAAGCATCGGGGCCAACAAACACAAGGTTTTATTCTTGGGCTAGTGTACAGTTGTGCATATCGATTCGCTGCTGTAGAGAATCTCTAAGCGATGCAACTTGACCGTAAATCATGTAGCAATGCACTCTTGAAATATATGGACCTACTAATTATTGTTAAAAATTAGTTAAACTAGTTATGTTAAACTTGGCAAAAGTATATCAATTTCCCCTTCTTATCCGCTCTTGGACGTGCTCAAAACTGACGTAAATTTATGCACGTTGTGAATGATTTTGCCTTGATCGGTTTATGATGAGTCAGTGATAGAAGTTTAGATGTCATGTCGCTACCGTTAAAGCAGTTTTTACGACATATATATATTTGACATATATACTGCGGTTATTAACTGAGGTAGCCTTTTAAATAGTACTGAGTATCGGTATCGATTGCCATATTAGGTTTGACTATTAGTTTCAGCTTTAAGTGTCAGTGCAAGCACTTACTACGTCGGTTTTTATTCCGCATTCTTGTGTCCGGTTCGTAAAAACCCACAGAAAAGTCATTGTTCATTTTACATCTTAAACTGATGGCTGTTGAAGTAGACAGCTCTGAAATGAGGTTTCTGTCATTGAAAATCCATTTCTTTGATTTCATGCGAAAGATATCTTGAGAGTTCCAAGAATTATAACATCCAATATCCATGTTGTTGCTTACCATCTTTTATTTTCAGTGATGAGATCAGCTGGTAAATAATTCGACAAATCCTAAAATAGTTGCTCCAATATTCCTGTCTCAAATCACACACCAAAACGTTTCTTAAGGAGCTTTATTTACCTATGACAGACATTATATTTAAGTTGTAGTGTTGAGACAAGGACCTTGTAGGAAACTGACGTCACGGAAACAAACAGGAACTCTGGTTTCTGTATTTTTAAAGTACAATTCTTTTAGCAGTGGAATTATTTTCATGTTCTCAGCTCACACGTCACTTAACGTACTCAGCCTGCCCGGAATATGTTTACGCAGTTCTTAATAAACAAAAAGCTGTCTTTGGCAACTATTCCTACTGCCAATGAATGCCTTTGTGTATAGAACCAACATAATGCACGATATATTTTATTATGGTACTGACACGTCTTGATTTGCTGCTTTGGCTATTAAATTGTATGGTCGGTCATTCGGACAGCCGTTTATTCGCTTACCAAATATATTTGTTGGATTGTAGCAATCACAGCAACGTATAAGAGGATTGTCTACCAACTCCATTGGGGATGGGTGCAGATTATAACTTTGGCATATGATCTGATGAGCTGTACACAGGATTGTTGAAACTGCACAACGTGTAAGTTATGATATAAATGGAGTTTAAACTCATCTATATGTATTTATTTAGTTTAAGATTTCCGTTTAGTTCTCATTTTTTACAATTTTCAACATACAAGTCTTAGTATGTAAGAATAAGTAGCTACAATACCACTAAAAAGATGAAAACAACAGGTATCTAGACAACATCCACAATTTAACTTAGAAGGAAAATGTATAAGAGCAAACATGGGGAATTCCTTAAAGCAGAAGTTCTCTCGGTAGCGAGATTAATCAAACAGGGAGCACCACCCCCCTGCAATTAGTGCTAATCTCATGCAATTTGACGAGGCGAGCTCGTTCTTAAAAGGCATGCGAAGCTTTCTATTGTTATTCTGTTTATCTAGTTCTGTTGTTCCAACAAGTTGTTGCTCGCCATGGTCTATACGATTCCTCGAAGTAACGGCATATTTTCAATCCTTATCTTGATTACAAACAGGACGTGGGAAAGCTGCCTCGGTAATTCTAGTCACAAGGTCACTTAGTGTCATATTATGTTATGTCTGTTAGCTCTAAAATTCTTGGATGGATTGGTTCCTTCTCGTAAAGAGAAAGTGAAGTTATTTATGTGATATTTATGTTATACACTAGTCCCACCGCATTACGTTATTGTAAAAAAAATATGACAAGTGAGAAAATTCCATGCAAAGGTAGTGCTGGACAATTTTTGATGTCAATTTGTAGCAGTGATACTTGGTTAAACATTATCAAATACATATGTTGATCTATGGTGGTGGTTGATTATGCATCACAGGGCTGTAAATAGTGAAAATTTTGGTGTCGGACATTTTCGGAACTGGGGGTCTGGGGGAGGGCGTGGAAAATTATTATTTTAGACATGCGTTCGTTCGCCCCTCGAAGAAGACTATGTTTCAGAGGATTCGATTGTTTTGTTTGCTATGTAGCAAACCTCGACGTGTTGATTTAAATTGGTTTTGATTATTTCATCAGATCAGCTAATCGATGGAATCATGTTCTCGTTGTTGTATCAAGGTGACCAAAATTTGATGGGTATTTATGAAAGGTGCGTGTGACAGTACTGGCGTCGGACATTTCTTTGAATTTTGAAGGCAATTCCGTCGGCAGTTTGCTGAAATTTATCGGATTTATCCGATCTTCGACGGCTATTAACAGCCCTGGATCGTTGCTTATTTTGTTGTAGGCTGTGAGTTTTTGCTGGTAGGATTAGATATGGTTTCCTCTACAAACACCATTGTCTTCGAACCGAGATGTCGTGTAACCTAGAATCTCAATTTTATGTGGATGTGTTGGTGAGCTTGAAATATTCGGTATGCGGAGTGTCGGCAGTAGCGGACAATTGGCGGTGTGAGGGCTATCCCCCAATAATGTCAGAATAAAATTTCACAGTACAGACCAAGAATGCACGAAAGCTGGAATAATTTCACGTTATCATTATATTTTTTGATTTTCTCAGACTTTTTATATTATTTGAAGTAAGGAATTTATGAATATAAGTCTTAAGCCAAACACATTAGATTATATAAGGACATCAACATTAACAGAAGAAAAGCAAAAGTTTAAAAAAGTGTGTGTTCAAAAGATTTCTTTTGCTGAGCCAGTGGTACTAAATCTAGAGACTTAAAGAGATCTTTATTTAGAGAACCATGAAGTCACTAGCTCTAGATGAATTGAAAGAAATATACAGAAGATTACAAAAATACTTCTTTCCACTATGTTAGTGCAAGTTTGGGTAATTTTTGCAAAATTATCTTTACATTTGGATAAAGTTAGAAGTTAGATGGATTTTCAGATTGGATGCCGATCTTCGCTTAGTCATACTCCTGCTTGAGTAATGCTCGAAGTTCTGTACCAGAGATTAACTGGTCTCATAATCCAAAGAAACCATTGCTGCCTGTACAGTCATGGTGCTAGAAAACCTTCAGTCTAGCTCATTAAATATGAGTGGAGTAGTCACATTTTCAAGGCCTTGCAGTGTTGATGGAGGTCACTTTCGCTCATCGCTTTTCGCGATCAATTTCCTGTCCGTTGTAGTGGGTCTACAAAGGAGAAAAATATGCCAACTGAGTCGCGGAGATCTGTTTTCATTTTATTTTATTTGATGCTCTTTCAGCTTCCTGACGATAACCATTTCTCCCAATAGCTTTGTCCATTTATATCCATGTCTTGCATTGTTTTGCTTAGACCTTGTACCTTTGCAAGTATTCAATGTAGGAAGCACAGTGGAATGAAAAATCTTCCTGGTAGAACTTTGTGGTACACATCACCTGCTGGCCCTGACTGATAAGAGCTGGAATCAGCAATCTCCTTTAAGCTTTATAGAATTGCTCTCAATCATGCATCCTCATCGTACTTCCGTGGGTGAAACAGCTGTCCTTAATGGTCCATCTGGATACAACATCTTTTGGCTTTCTTAGAAACTTCCAGGTTTTTGCAGATTTGATAATTTGTAAGGCTTATTTTGTATGCATCAATTCTGCTGCCATGTGAATAGAATTCCCGATAATTTTGCAACCTGTTATCAAGGTATCAATAACTGGCATTGATACCTCTGGATTCAAGACGACGACTAGGTTGACCCGCTGAATGGTTATAATTTATTATCTAAATGTAACGCAAACAAGACTTCACCCACGAGTTCAAATTCACTGATAGTGAAGTTTAGTCTCCTCCACACTAATTTGCAAAGTATCCACCATGGGTTGTCTTTAGCCGATCAGTTGTGAAGACACGTTAACGTTGTACCGTCATTGATCTAGAAAACGTTAATAAACATTACCACCAGTATTCCAAATTATGCATTTGCTGATATCTCTTTTTTATAACGACAAATTGTCTGGTAGCTAGCTGGCATTTTATCTCTTCAAAAGACATAAGTTGGCTTTTTTATCAATAGATTGCACCCTGGATGAACTCTGACACTGTATATCAAAAATTACTATTGAGCTGTTTTGTCAGCAAATTTTTTACTGTTTACACCGTCTTGAAACTTGTTTCTGAAATAGCCGTCTTTATTCACTTCGAGTATTAGGCCCTGAGGCAAACGTCGAAATTAAATACAATTAAATACAATTAACTGGGGCGATAGAGCGACCTCTTCTGCCCCCTTTAATCAATTCTTCTACATCTAATTTACTTTCCAACAGTTAATTAATTACAACGTTGCACTCCTTATGCTCGTTGTAGAACCGTTAGATTCGGCTTATGAAGAGAGTGACGTCTGGCTTAGACTGAGTGAAAAGAAATCAGGCGACATAACATCCCTGCAATATGCCTTGTTAGACCGGTGTCCCGGCGCTCATTTGCCGCTAGGGATAGGAAGAAGTCCTCCTTAAGCCATACAGAATACCGAACTCACTGCTTTATACCAATGTTCAAAAGTTTTTGAAGACGGATATAACATCCGGGTAACTTGTTACATGTCATGAACACGTGATTACAATTTTTAGTTGGCTATGGGTAAGTATGGTGCGAAGTTTCACTTGGCCTAGGGTAACTCGAACTATGTGCTTCGCCCATGTTCCGACGGAAAGGCATGACCTTTCAATATTATCATAGTAGATAATAATGGTATACAGAATTGTGCTACAGTGACTATATTAAAAGAATACACTGCTGGCCATAATTATTATCATTGTGAATAGAGCGCGTCATTAAATTGTTTAACTATTTCAGTCCCTCTTCATACAATCATGATAACCTAGACACCAAGCGAGTCAAAATTTGAGGTATTTGGCAAACTGAATGGAGAGTTTTAAAGAAACATTATTATCCTCCTCCAGAAGAATCCTGCTCTTCCATATGACTGCTCATGATAACATAATTGTCGATGCCTTCATTTTAAATGACAGATATTCGTAACAACTTTTGCAAGCAGTTCACTGTTACAGAAAGTTTATTTAAAGTATTTTGTGGATACGTTGTTGATTACGTATTAAATATTCTGTCGATAACATAACGTCTCTAGTAAATTGCAGCCGTAAAGGTGGGAGGTGAGAATTTCTGCACGTATGTTTAATAAAAATTGTTTGTTAAACCAGATCAGAAAATTTTAAAGTCGATTCATCAGAGATGATTGTTTGCGTGACAATGTGCCGAAGGATGTTGAAGATTTGCGATAAAATTCCTTTGGTTCTGTTTTAGTTTCGCAAACCCCTTTAAGAGTTGAAATGTCCGCAACCATAATGTTGTATCTTGTTACCTAGGCTTATTGGTCTGGATGTCACGTACTAAGCACGAACGTGGCTTGAGGCGAATGTTATCATCTTTATAATCATACTAGAAACTTTACGTTTTCATTTTTGCTGAGATTACTGCTTCGTCTTCTCAAATTTCGTAATCCTTTTCTTGGAGTTCTTAACCCATTCACATGCGTAGTTTAGCAATTACATCTTAATGTGATCGCATTGTCTATTAATGAGCAAACAGCCACAAGATTAAGGTCTTTGAAGTGAACTGTCCAAATTAATCCGCTTTTAGTAATGTTCTACTTTTGAACCTAGTCCATGTCGATTGGATCTTCATGATGAAAAATTGATATCAAAATGAAGGACTGTAGAACTTTGAGATGGAAAAGATGTGCAGGACGAAAACGTAAACAGTACCTCACGGTATCGATACATGTGGAGAATACCCTTGTCAGCTTGCCTTTACATAGCTTACAGTAATAACAGTAAGCTACAGCTAATTCTATTTAGAACTCTTTTAGAAAGCATTTTCAGAACATTTAGTGGCCAAAAACAAATTCTTCAAGCTTTTCTGAGCAGATTTCATAAAAAGCATTTTTTTCTACAACCAAGTGATCTGCCCCAAAAATACATTTGAAAAATAGCAGTCGACCGGTGATCATATATTAAAAAGTATTCAGTGGCAGGAGTTAATTATGAAAAAATTAAACGCGCAAAGGGTTAAATGAGATAATTTCCCTTTGAACATACTCCACATCGTGCATATTGTGCGACTAGGGTTCTATAGTTGCCGGGTTTTTCGGACATCGCTACAACGTTGTACTTTTTTAATTTATAATAATTTATAATGTTACCGCACTTTTGAAGAAGAAAGTATTCGATTAGCCATTTTCTATTGATTTATGTAAATTTCTGGTCATATACTAGTCCCACGGCATAACATTTTTGTGATCGATATTTTTTCTCGATCTCTATTCTTATCCGGCTCGGTGGACAAAGGTGACAAATACCCTTAGTAAATCATTGATTTTCGATAGAATAGGCCGGAATCACATCGATATTTAGAGAATTGTAAATTATACAAAAGCAATCCGATATCCAACTCAAGTCTAAGTGTGCAACAAAGCCCTTACTTAACACAAATTTGGTAATTCAGTTACATATAAATTATTATCGGAACCTTGATCGCAGCAGATGCGTCTGATGGTGCTTACCAAACTACATGCATTTCCTGTAGTTGCATCTACCTGCATAATTAATGCTTTACCTTTGTAATAACCGGAATGCCCAACAGACTTATTTAGTGCCATATTTGTATATACAATAGTCAGAGTGCTTACCGATATGGACAGTGATTAACTGCGCAATAGAACTCGCTGAAAGCTGCGCAATAGAACACGCTCTAAGAATGTAGCTTGCACACAAATGTCAATTTTAACACATTATTAACTACTTATCAACTGCACATTGTTGATAGACGCGCCCTAGACATTTCAACCATGTCCACTTTGTAAGATCGCCCTTGGGAAAGTGTAGTATCCAAAGATTTAACTTTCTACTCCCCTGCCAGTCTTTCGTCTAGGTCAAATATATTTTGTAACAAATACTAGGTTTGGTCGAGTTGAGAATTAATCTGTTGGAATTACTCAGTAATGCGGCAACGACCTCGTTATCATATAACGCCAAACATTTTTTGCGAGCTTGTGGTGCCGTTCTCGAGTAGCTTGTGAGCACTGTGTAACCATTGCCACGGTAGGAAAGGGAGAAAATATACCAACCGTTAACACTGTTTAAAACCAAAAAAAACCTGTTTGTAAGTAAGTGAATCTGTTTAGCAGTCTTTTGAAATGAATCTTGGTGACATCATAAAGTAATGACAGTTAGCACATCATAATGGCGTACTTCTGGCAGGTCTATAATTCCAGTCGGATTTGTTTTCGTCCAGGAAGACAGTTTCAGATTCACATTGTTGCAGACAATTTTCGTCACCATGCAGCTAATAGTGTGGTGGTTAGACCTGTTATATCCTTTATTATTAACTGACAACAAAATAATACTCAAGGCTTTTAGCGAGGTATCATGAAATCCTACTTTGATCAAGAGTTATAGGGATTAAGGTGGTAACTATGCAAGCGATGACAATTCTTAAGCAGGAAGGTAGCCCTGGCCGTATGGGCAATTAATGAGACGTTCGCTTCGTTATCTTGTCCAAATGCATTGGAGGAAAGTAGTATGCAAAGGTTGTGGCTCAATGGTTAGTTTCGGCTGGCCTTCGATACCTGCATAGTAACTTATAAATCAGTTTTTATAGCTTGGTTATGAAAACTTTGAAGCATTTTCTCTGAAGAAAATTTTAACTACCTTGGACACCAGGATACATTTGGTGGTGAGTTTTTATTTTGACTAGCTCGCGCGGTTTGAAAACTGTTCGCTCAAAAGCCTTGCACTACGTCCTTTTAAGACACCTTTCAAGATGTAGCATGAAGTCAGTTCAGTAACCTAAACGGAGGTTTTCAAAGAGTATGTATATTATTGATGTTTGTTGTCTGCACAATGAGTGTTACTTGATTTTAGACTATTCCTGATGTGATGAGTTGAGTGTTTCGAAGGCGCTTGACATTTCTAAGTTATTTCCGCAAACTTTATTGACATGTTACAAAGTACTTTCTACGCACATTCTGTAATCATTTTATTGAATAGTCAGCCGCTGTAATTCAAATGGCCTGTTATTGTGAGTAAAATAAATGATCCTTCTCACAACATTAGCAGTTAATAGCAATTGCCGTTATAAGTTGGGTCATTTTCTCGTCCTAAAAAGCCATTACAAGGAAACTTATAAAATGATAGTGATTATAATGACGTGCAATTTGCCAAAAAGAAGCCTCCGTAGTCTCAGGTTTCCAAACAGTCTAGATTGTATCTTCTTACATTCACTTGATAAACAGCCTTTGATAAAGATTAGGAGTAGCAGCTGGGCTATTGTCAGCTAGATTATAGTGAGCATGGGGCCTCAGGTTTATCCCTAATGACATTTTGTACTTCCCTTTCAGTCCGTTGTTGGTGCACATTACTGTAACGCCACATATATGCATATATATATGTTGCTATTTTCTGAAGAATTATTCGAAACGTAAAAAAGTTTTTATTTCTTAAATCATGTATATTTAATAAACATGGATGATTGAGCTCACATATACATATGTGTGTGTTTCAAAGTATTTATGTAAAATTTAATTGAATCCATTATTTATACGGAAAGCACAGTCACCCAAAAGCTTTCTGAAGCTTTATTTAACACTTAAAAATGTTTTATTCCTGAAATATAAAGGTACTTGTAGCGAAAGATGTAGATAGGTAAGTAAGCATGTGAACATAGATATGAATATAGGTATATATTTATCTTTCGACGTGCCCCTTTGTTAGTGCTAAATATTGCACGTAAAGTGTAAAAACCAATTAATTGGCGATGAATTGCCCTCCTTCCCGACATTGGTTTTCGCCACTTGATTTGAGGACTTAGATTTTCTTCGCCAAACCTTTGTCTTGGCCATTGTGTATCACAAATTATTTCGTTTGATGGTAAATGAAGGCATATGGCGAGAAACCCATCAGATACTAACTTATTCACGGCAAAACTGAATAGCCCTTTGGTTAGCCTGTGACGTGATGGTTGGACACTTCATCGCCTTACATCACTCAGTTCTATTAGAATCAAAGGTTTTGTTTAGACTTCAAAGCGTTGCATATATTCTCGTGCTTTGCAGACACAATTCTGTCTGGCTGTGTTGCTTGAAGAAAATGTCAGCTGCATGCATGGAGTGTTGGTGTTACATAAAGACCAAGAAAGGAATTGTTCAGGGCTAGTATCCATCCGTATTTCCAAGCAACTGCAGGTTAACATCGGCAGTTATATCCAAAAATATTAAGAAGCGCATGAATATATACGAAATACGTTAGTGCTGCCCAAAATCTATTGATGTAGCCCGGTGATGACGATTGGATTGATGCGTTGCAATGCTCGTGTAAGTTGCCTGTGGATATTTTATGCGGCAGCTACTGCTGTGCTCTAAAATTCCGTAAAATAGGCTGGCCTATGATCGACAAATCCTGTGAACGGTACTATGTAAAAGGTTTTATTAGCTCCACAATGTAGGAAAAGCTCACATGGAGTAGCGGCGTTTTATTTGTCTGTTTTGACAAAGTGATATTGACTGGGAACAATTTCTTTTCTTAATCAACAGACCAAGATGGAGACAGATTGCGTTAAACAAAACAACAATCATTTTGCCAATCTCGTTAAACTTGTTGTGAAGCTACTGAATGTGGTACGTAGGTGATTTATCGAATACTTTACTCAGCGAGGTGGCACGTGGCTGACAATTAAAGGCCTCTAAGATTCGGTTAGTCACTTCATAAACTAACATTAAATCTCATTCCATAATTCTCCAGGGTGATCTAACACATTCACATTCCGTAATTTCGAGGGGTTTTTTTCAGCTTTGCTTTTTCCTTGGGAATTTAGCAAAGATCTGTATAGCGTGAAGATTAGATGAGGAAGCTGACCTGCATTTGAAGTGGATTTATATTTGCTCACGCGTTTCATTAGAACAATCGACGCATGTTTGCAAGTAGAGTGAGATTTGCACAGAGTTGAACCTCTGTATAACTTTGTTGTCACTATTAAGTCAAGACAATGAAGTTAGAAATGCAACAAGCAAGAAATCTTTAAAATGAGGATCAGATTGCTCCTACAACAACGTGTCATAAATGTGATACTGAAGGACATTTTTTCATTTAAAGTGCTGTACGTCTGTACGTTTACGGTTAACGCTGCTTGAAGCCATTTCAATACATCGAAAGAAATATTAAATAACAGTGTACAATATACTTATTCGAATGAATTTACTTCAAAAGTTTCTGGGATAGACATTGTTAAGTCTTAATTTGTATCGTTAATATTTTGTGATACAAACTTGAAAATTGTCTTGAAAATTTTGCGACATTGCGCTGAAAACTGACTTCATAGCTTTTTTCGTATGACACTCCTCAGAGTATGAATCGGCAGAAAGGAAAGTATAGATATATGGCAACCTTTTCATATGAAACATGTATCGAAAATAGCCAATACTAGACAAAAAAGGAAACAAAGGAAGAGAAAATGAAGAAACAAAACATTATTGGAAGAGTCCAAATGAAAAAACGAACTCTTTCTGCCTACAGAGTACTGGTTTTCCTTTCTGACGATTCATACTCTGAAGAGTGCCAGAGGAAAAAATTTTTTAAGTATGTTTTTAGCACGATGTCGCATCTTTTCAAGGCGAATTTGTATTCTGTTTATATCAATATGGAGTAGCTCACCAGCTAATATTGATGAGAAAACAGAAGTCAGATAAGTTATACGGTTTATACAACTCACTACTTACATTGAAAACACAGATTGCGTAGATATTTGTATCAACCTGTGAATCGTTAAATATAAACCCTGATGGTACAGTTAAACATTCATGAAAAGTAATTTTTGAAGTAAATGTGTGTTTTCTGTTTTTTTAAGACGTCAAAAAATGTAACAAGAGATGAGTATTTTCTTCATCTATAATATTACCCACGAATCGATTACCCTCCCTACAAGCGAATAATGCCTGTTTTATAAAATATGAAATAGGATATTTCTGTGCAAAGTACCTGAAAAACCAAGCAATCATTTTGTATTGTCATGATTTTTAACGAAAACCTTTTTCGTTACCTGGCTATGAAATGAAAGGGTATATTCGGACATAAATGAAATGTGACATGACGTAATCAGTGGTTAGGAAAATTCGTCTCTCATATGACGAGGCCAGGGATGATTTTAATTTTTTAGAAAGTTGAAAGAAAAACAAAGTAAATTGGATTGCAGGTTAATTTGAAACGAAGAATTATAAGAACGAGGAAATTTTACTTGTTCCGTGAAACCGAAATATACGGTGAAAGTATTCGTTCAAAAACAGTTCTGTGGTGAGGACTGTCTTGTTATGTTTAGTGAAACACTTAAAAACTGACATGTCAATTGCCCATAATTAAAATAGATGTAGCATACGTGGTTGTACACTAGTCGTGACTGTCTAGGTCATTTTATCGTTTTGTTTGGACACGAAAAAGGAAAGAGAAAAGAATGGAATTCACTTTCAATCGCAAGAAAGTAAACAGAAGATTTCATATTTTTTAGTGTCAAGACCTCGTCTGAAACTAATGTTAAAGGTTCATTGATAGGGAAACTTGATCTTTTCGAGAAATTGTTGTTTCAATAATCAAGTGTGCAAAAAGGATTGGTTTTAGATAGAAGACGGTGGCGTCCTTCGTTGATTCTAAGAGCTTCGGCCTAGATACCATCAAATGGTATGTTCTTGTTCAATTTTAAACTGTTGTCAATTTATCAGGCACATTGTGTCTTTTATTTTGCTACTAGTAGGACATTCGAGTTTTTATTTAAACATGTTTTATTTTGCAAATACTACATTTTCCCAAAGTAGCTGTACATAATGGAATGGAAGGAGCAACCATACCGTTTAATACGTGTCTATTTGTCACTGAGACGAGCTTCTCTGAAGTTATTTATATTATATTATTATTTGGCGTCATGGCGTGAAAAGATCCTGACTCATAGTCTTGTAGATCGACCAATCCATCTGTCTTGCTCTCTCTACGTGTCTGCCATTCTGTTTCGGGATCAGCTGTTCACCAGTCTCCCCTTCCAGCCAGCTTACCAACAAACAAACAAACCAACTAACTAACCAACCAGCCATGTATCAATCCAAAGATCAGTCAATCGATGGATCTGTCAATCGAGCAATTTGTTTCTATGCATGTACAGGTTTATGTGTATTTGTTGTCTTCGTCTGTTGTAGTGTTTTAACTTCCATCTTGCATTCTTTCTCAGACAGATGCATTGCCTGACATTTCCTGTAGGGAAATGCATTTGTTAGGATTAATATTTATACGTTTTGCATTTTGCCTTCACCTTTGGCAGACGTTATGTGATGGGATGTTAAAAATGAAAAAGGAAGAATGCCTTTGAAGTTCCAAACTTTTAGTTAAAACGGATAAACATAGGAAACTATAACGGATGATCATTTAATAGTATCATGCTGTAAGTTATAGCGGACATTATCTTTAATTAGTGATGTTTGTTAGTACGTTGGTACAGCAATTTTTTATTTTAAGAGAGATCAAGGCGTTTACGCATGGCTTTGCTAATGATTTTCTTTATTTCAGTATTTGAAATCACACCTAACGACAACGTACGTGATGAGAGTGGAGAGGTGGTACCAGTACCGACCTAAATCTTTGTAATATTAATCTGTTCGTCTTCCTTGTCGCGTTTTATAATTATAAGGATAAGGTGGTACTAGTGAGAAAAGTATTGGGTATTATAAATTACAGTGTTTGTAAGTACATTGACAGATGATTGAGCTATTCCTATTGAATTAGATGCTAATGGGACTCAAACTAATTCATTCAAGTATCATATTATTTTCAAGGTAGGTAGTGTTTCAAAAGAGCACATGTCCACACTTTTTCGTCCATCAAACAGTTTATCGTCCGTATATTTCTGTTATTTGCTTAGAGTACGAAACATAGTTTCAGCTTTAAATTCTCATACCAGCCTTTGATGACAATAATTCGGAAATCGTGAGTTTGGTTTTCATTGACGTCACCAATTCGAAGGGGTTTACAGTCCGTGGATATTGGGATTATAATATCGAAAGTGATTTAAAATAATCCTGTATTGTCTTTTTAATTTGGTGTAAAGTTTACACGAGGATTGTAAGTGAGTTCCCTGGTTAATCTGACTGTTAGTTAGCTTTGTAAGATTTCAGACTTAATGTCGTTAATTACAAATTGACCTCATAACAAAACCACGTTGGTCTTCCACTGTCTGTTGACTTATATGAAGGCTGGCTTTCATTTTTATATGTGATAGACCTTTTCCTTTGCGAGCTGCCAGCAACCGCAATTCATATACATATATTCATAAAAGACTTGAAAGAACTGTTTCCAGTATGGTTCATGAGGTTGTATACTGTATTACAAGGCCCGCTACAGTGGGTTGAAAATTAGATTTGACTTTGTTTAAGTCGACCGTGTCACTGTGAATATCGGATTAAGTGTTACAAATATGTCCCAACTCGATAACGTGTCTTTTGTCGGTGTTAGGCATTTAGAGCATTCCTTACCATCTCAGTTGCAATAGTAACTATGCATGTTAGCTTAAGATTAGTGCAAAGTTTGGATATCGGATGTGGATTCCGTATTAGTGGACACAGCTTATTAAAAAGTTAAATGGAGGAGAGTCAAATCTGTCTTCATCGAATGAAAACCTATCCATTGATAAGCAATCGTTTTTGCCCACAGTTGTTTTAGAAGGTATTTGTGAATACTTTCCCAATAAAATTGGTCATTTGAGGTAGCCTTTGTAACCTTCCTCAAGATGTTTCTATTGTTAAAGTGTATAAAAGTATTTAACTGTATACTTTGAATCGACATTATGGTTTGATTTTCATGTGTCGAAATTAATTGTTGTCTTCAATAAGTGCATCAAATTGATAACGATATCATGGACTGTTGAATCAATTTCATTCCTTAGCTCCCTAGGACAGTGATTGAACGTATGTGGATTTCTATGTTAGTGGCGAATAAAAAACGTGCCAGTTTGTAGGATAGCAAGTACTAGTTAAACAACGTTGTGGTCAGTTGACGAGAAGGTATGTGATTTGTACTGTGTTATTAAGAACATGATGACTTGATGCATCATTACAATTTTTTAAATACGAAGAGTTTTCTATGCTATTATTAACACAGTGTTGATCTCCTATACATTTACACCTTTTTTCAAACTGTATCTCAGATAGCTCTATTTTAGCAACACCTCTGTATGAGAAAACTCAACGAGCAGAACATTGTATGTTTCCTACACTGTCGCTATCAGCACTTTCTTTTTTGTTAAATTTGACTGTTTGCTGCGCTCGCTGTGAGCTATAGTTCAGCCCACGAGGAATGCTCGTTAAGATGGTTAATGTCACTTGTTTCTACTAGAACCCCGTATGAGCCACGGGTAGTTTGTTTCCCGTTGAATAGATGCAATTTTCACTTACTAAAATAGAACCAAATTTCAGTTTCCTGGTATCGCTTTGTTAAGATCTCTGCGAAAAGACATTTTTATGAGTACTGTCAATTTGAATTTCTATTATTTTGCGTAGCATTGTATTTAGTAGTTTTATGTTTCACATTTGTACACATTTGTTACTGACCTGGTCGTACGATATATTGTAGTGGATTTGGAATAAAAGGGTAATAATGTCTTTGTTTATGCGTCTTGACTTAGACAAATTATTCCAAATCAACGTCAAAGTGAAGGTCATGATTTTGTCATTTGTTTAATGTAAGGTGTTTACAAACTTGTTCAGACGAGGAGACTACAAGGGAGCGATAACCTCAAGTATGAACGTTATCTTTCAGATATTCTACTTCTTTGTAAGCACTGAGTCATTATAAAATATCTTTGAAAAATTCCACTTATGTCCTGAAATGGTAGGTAATCCTTCGATCAGTTGGGTATTCATTTGCAAGTGACGGAACAGAGGTTAAAAGTGTTGCTTCGGAATATCTGTGATTAACATTTCATGTTCTTTGCAGCGGTGTGATTTCCCTTGTTTTTTTGTACTGAACGTGAATAATGAATTAAAGTAGTAAAAATGTAAGAAGTCAAAGTATATAGTCCTTGTGAAATGCAAAATAAATTAAAGTGCAAAATTTCTTTTGGGAGAACGGAATGAGAAGTCTTAATGTTGATCCAGAGATAAAATTGGGACCAATCCCTACCGTTAATATGTGAAGCAGCTACCAGTATATGAGAATTCTGTTGCCCGAACATCCGTTGTAAGACTGCACGTTTTCTGTTATTCTGTCAACGTTGTCTTTATCGCAAGCCAGTTCTCTTTGTGACATGCAACTTATCTTTGTCCAATGCTTGTCATCTTCGTCTCTAGCAAAATATTTCTGTCTCTTGTAAGTTGTCTTTGTCTGTTACAATATGTATCTGTCTCTTGCAAGTTGTCTTTATCTGTTACGATATGAGTCTGTCTCTTGCAAGTTGTCTTTGTCTGTTACGATATCTATCTGTCTCTTGCAAGTTGCCTTTCTCTGTAACGATATGTACCTGTCTCTTGCAAGTTGTTTACATCTCTTGCAAGTTGTCTTTGTCTAATGCAAGTCGTCTTTGTCTAATGCAAGTCGTCTTTGTCTCTTGCAAGTTGTCTTCGTCCAGTGCAAGTTGTCTTTGTCTAATACAAGTTGTCTTTGTCTCGTGCAAGTTGTCTTTGTCTAGTGCAAGTTGTCTTCGTCTAGTGCAAGTTCTCTTTGTCTGATGCAAGTTGTCT
>JANTCA010087779.1:0-13973 GCA_024741275.1 Chironex yamaguchii | reverse complement strand
GTTAAATAAAAATATTTTAGTTTTAAAAAAACTGCTATGAGACTCATAGCAGTCATAGCAGTATCCGCCGCCCCTGCTGCAAAATGAATGAACATCTAGTGCCACATCATAGTAAATGCAGTCCACATGCAAAGGTCGAACTGAAGCCAAGCAGAGAAAAAATGGCTCACAAAATCGATACATCGTTGTTTATTGAATCGTGGAAAAATGAACGATGTCTTTGGTATGTTAATTCAGAGATATACAAAAACACAATTCAAAAAGCTTAAAGTTTAAAGAAATTAGCCGAACAATTTGGAGTAGCTGGTAACAAGTTTTTATTACACTTTTCATATTCTGACTCATCCTCAGATCTAAGTTCTTGTAATAAAGTTTCAAACACTCCCAACTTATGTCTTCTACTCTCTTCCTTCGTTGTTGTTGCTTTCTCTTTTTTTTTAATCGAAAGTACCAAAGCAACTAAAGCAGTAGATTCTTCGTCCATGTTTACCGTGAGAACACAGATTGCTAAATGAAAACTTTATTTGAAAAATGACAGCTGTCATTTAAAAAATGACTGTGTAGTTATAATTCATTTAATTTAAAAAATGACAACCGTCATTTAAAAAATGAAGACTGTCATTTAAAAAATGATCGTGTATTTCAGCCTTTATTAGTAAACTGTATCATAGTCATTTTGACATGATTCAGTTGTGTTTGTAATACAATATTACAGTAATTTCTATATTTTTTTTCTTTTATTTAGAATAGTTGACCATTTCCAGTATAAAAACATGGAATGTTACGTTTTATAAATTTTTGAATGCACATGCACCAAAAATATTCATTTATTTTTCATGATTCTTACTTACCTGTACCAATTTTGTTGCTAGTAAAACTTATCTTCTCTATTTAACATTAAACTTAAGTAAAAAATATGCAGTTTGCTGGGGAAATTGACACAGGCTAGATAAAACCAATTTTTAAAACTTAAAGCAATGTTACTGGAGAGGGAAGAAACAAATTAAAAATTTCTGGTATTCTTCTGAAAATTTGTTTTGGATTTAAGAATTAACTATGTTATTACTATTGCAAACACTTGTGTCAAATTACTTTTCAATTTTAGCATGCCATGCTCTTGTAATTATCTTGGTGTTGCAACAGTTGTAGGGGACAAATATAGCAAGTGTGGTTATGTCATGGTGAAAAATTGAAAATTCTTTCCTCCTAAACGTTGCATATAAGTAGGTCTGTATCCATTTGGGAAATATCATAATATTTAACTAGGCATCCTAGTAGCCTTGGGCTAATATTTAATAATACCATTGAATCAAGTTAATTTCAGCGTAAGATAGTTCAACACCTTATACGAGGCCAACCTACTCACTTGACCAAAGTGGGTCCACAGATAATCGGTTTGTGACTTGTGTAGTGCTGAATATTACTGGCCAGGACTAAACACAATAAAGATCTGAGATCAGAAGCAGTTCTCACCCATACTGGAATTGGTGACTTCTATTCTCTAAAGATTTACGCCAAGGCCAGATTTTTTATACGTGAACACGCCATTTTTTCAAATATTCATTTTCACAAAATACGCCAGGACGTACTGGACAAGAAATATGCGCCGGCACATGAAATTTACATATGACAGTACGCCACACTTTTGTGGCGCACCATACGCCGATCACAGTGTGATTTCTCATTTCAACCAGCATAACCAAATATGCTCTTGTTAATCGTGGCCTACTTTTATACCAGATTATATTTTCAAAACACTTACCCAATTGCCATCTTTGGCTGTTGATGGCACATATCGCGTACCTTTTCCCATGTCGTTAGCAACACTTAATCTGATATTTTATGGTTACGTCTACCCTGTTGAATAATTAAAATTAGGTAACAACTTGGTTGCCATGCCAGTTGTAACCTCGTTTTATTTTGCCCTCGTCGTCAATAAGAAGCCAGCCTGCCCAACTTTCAGCTGAAGCCATTATTTACACTGGTAATCTCTGGAAGAAGTAAAGTAGCTTTTATATTTTACTGAACGACTTGAATACTTAAGCAATGTATTGAAGTAAGGAGAATTACACATTGATTGAAACACTTGCGCTTTGCATCGTCACTTTTCTTTGTCACCTATGTCTTCTCAGTTTGTGCGTGAGAAAGTTTCGAAAACTAACGTCAAAAATTGCGTTATTCAAAAATTGCAGAGGCTACATTGCGAACTTGGTTGTAGTTCTGTAGTTTACTATTGACACACTGTAGCACGGGAGTGTTATGACGAAATCCCAAGGAACCAGGGCCTAGAGAAGATAAGAGGAGTTTATAATTCCTGAAATAATTATTTCAGGACACCATGCAATGTACCTGGTACGAGGTTTTACTTAGGGTACCCTTGGTGTATTTGTTGGACATCTGCTTTAGTTTAGATACAAGTTTTTTAGGGACAACGTGGTTTTATGGAAAGGCCATTCATCTGACTTGTAAGTATTTATTACTGAAGCTTCTTCCTTCAATTGATCATGTCGTCTCTCAACCCTTTGTCGCATGTGTTTACTTGTTGTCTGCCCAGTGGCACTCATATGACTGTTACCAGCTGAAAATCAGACTTGTTCATTGGCATTCGGATTTTCTTTATCATATACAATCATACATTACAGTACAAATAAACAGCCTGTAAGCCTATCTAACATAATTACATGGGATTTAAAATCTGAGATTCAAAAACTTTATTTTATTGTGCCTCCAGACATATCAGTGGTTGCATTGACATACAAAAGGCCACAATGTAATGGGTGCTCAGGTTGGGCAATCCCCTTGGTGAGAATGAAACTGTAACAGGTTTATTTACATGTACAAGTTTGACAATGATAGTATAAAATTTGAAAACTTGAAAGGAGAAAATAGGAATTTTAGAACAACAGAAAATATAGAATCAAGTCCCACCTCATCTAGTAGCTGGATGATGGGATAGGTAACTCTTAAAATATAGCTGAAAAAGTTTTTTCTGTGATATGATCTTGGCCTCATACTAGGAAGAATGAAGTTATGTAGTTGATTATTGGGATGTAAGAGTCTCATTCAATACTTTCATTCACTAATGATCAAATTGTAAGTTAAAATAAGATATATTCATTCCCTTAAAGTTAAAATGAGATATATTCATTCTCATAGAGTATCGTGAAAGTTTCCTTGGTCTTTTGAATATCCTTTTAGGCATTGGATTTGTAAAAATATCTGTGATCATGTCTTCACTTTGGCAACTAACATGGTTTACTTATTTTTTGAATCAACAACATCGTGAATATAGTAGTGGTTGATATCTTATGTACTTACGCCTGCTTTGAAAAAGGCTTCCTTAACACTACCTTAGTTATCTCAATTGGGTAATAAAATTGTAAGTTGAATGCCCTCATATGCAGTAGCACTCATACCTATGTACTCTGCCTCAGTAGTTAAAAGCACAGTAGTGCTCTGTCACAAAATCCTCTGATACTGTTAGCCGTCCTGGGCTGTTTCTAATCCTCCAGTGCCTTGGCTGTCCTGAAACACTTCATGCACTTGTGATGGCATTTCACAACAACATGCAGGCCACTGTACATCAGGTGCAGTATAAAGCAGGGCTGTGTGATGGCAACCACACTGTTCCCTATTTACTTTTCTGCATTACTGCAACATTCCTTCTCAGAACCTTCAGGCATTCTTGTACATAGTCACAGGTTTGGTAAAATGCTTAATCTCTCCGGACTGCATGCTAAGACAAAAATCACAGCTGTTTTTGTGGATGATCTGCTGTATGCTGATGATGCTGCCTTACTCCGCCAGAGTGAGCAGGAGCTCCAAACCATGTGCTTCTGCATGCTCAAAGTTCGGCCTTCGCATAAGTTTAGGAAAGACAGTTGTTCTAGGTCAGCTTACACCAAACATCCCTTGTGTTTTCATTAATGGAACAGAACTATCCACTGTGAACCAGTTTACCTGCCTGGGTTCTACAGTGTGTGACTCAAACTCTTTGGATCCTGAACTGGACATCTGTATTGCCAATGCCTCCACCACCTTTGGCTGCTTACAACCTCATGTTTAGGGTAAAAAAACACCTCTCCTGAGAATTAAATATAGAGTGTACAAGGCCTGCATCCTGAACACTCCTTTATGGGAGTGAAACTTGGAAAACATATAAGAAGCAGTGACACCGCCTCAATGCCTTCCACTTCTGCTGCTTATGCTCTAGCCTTGGGCTTTCAACATAGATAACGGCATGTGGGATCTGCAAGCTATAGATTGCTTAGTCTGGAGGAAAGGACTGAGGGTGGCTACTAAGGTCTCCCACCAGCCCTATGTCAACTTCTGCTACAGAAGGAGGAGACACCGGCATCATCATCAATGATGAAAGCAGCCAATGGTGATGATGAGTGCTCTGTCTCTTTGTCTACTTGAAAAAATTGAACACTGTTCAACCATAAAAACATAGCCAAACTGAGACTAATTTGCCAAACTACTTCCCTGTCTTTAATCCAGATATTTGTTTAGACTGATTTTGTTATTCCCGGTTCTCACCAACAGTAAATTGTAGTCTAGAGTATCCTGACAATATGCTTAGTATAAGACAGAAAGAGCTGAGTGAACCTTCCGTGGTGGAAATAGAAATTGGACATTAGACTTTAGGTATTGGTACTTGGTTTGCCAGGAGTAGATTTTCGAATACTACATTTTGATTAGTGTTTACAGAATGAGATTTGTATAGTCCTTGCTTGCACTAGCAGCAAAGTAGTTGAAATTAACCTTGCCATTGAAATCTTGCATGGTGTCGGAAGTGAGATTGTGGTAGTAGTTTGAATATTTATACTACGCTTTGAAAACCTAGTCTGAACTAGACTATAGGATTTGTTTTACCATGACCTTCAAGTTTGAAATTCACAATACAAGCACAGCAGAGAACACCATCAAGGCAGATAAAAAGGAAACCCAGCCCATATTAACAAAATTTGACAAAGACTGGGACACTTGTTTGAATATTTCTTTTGAATTATGATAATGATGAACAGCATTTCAGAATTATTAAAAGGACAAGTCCCTTGATGGTTGTTCCATGTTTTTATACAAACAAAACAACTCACAAATTAATCCATTAATATATTACAAGGATTCTGTAAGGACATTTCGAGACGAGCTTGTCTCATCTTTAGCTAATGAAAAGGAAATTTGGTATTTAAAGTATTGGACAAAGTTTATTGGAGCATTACAAGTTAACAAAAGTATTTTAGTGGGAATAAAAGGCTTCTATTAAATACTAAGACAAATATGTAAGGACAATGAAATTGTACAATCAAAACAAAAGCCCTAAACATGCAAAACAACATAAAATTGACATTAAAATAAGTACAGGTACAGGGATTTCAGTGGGGGGTGCACGATAGTGCACAAGCGTGCAGGCATGCACCCACTGTTTCATTTGGGAGTGATTAATTGCGCGCCCAATAATAGATATTTCCCAGGTGGAGAGCAATATCCAGAACCCAACAACTGTTATGATCCATTCTAGAGTAATTGGCCAGCCCACTTGATCAACTGCTTTTCAAAACGGAAACTTTGTTATTGATTTTCAATGGGCTGACACATGTTTAATTGCCAATTGTTATTTGTTTACATAAGTGCTAAATCTGGTTGTATCATTTCAAATTGAGTGCTGACAGGAAATAGAGCGAAAAAGATTGATAGTCCTTGAAAACCACGTACTGTTTTCCAAATTACCTAATTTATGGAAATCCTCTTGACAGTTAAAGCTCTAAGCTATGGCATGCTTTTAAAAACTGAAAAGGAAAGCGTTGTTGAGTTCAATTTTTCAATGAAAAACTTCGCCATATGTTGTTATCTAATATTTTTAAGTCACGCACCCCACATTGATCACGTGAGCTTTTTGTCGCACGCCTCAATTTTTGAGCGTGAAAGCCCTGCAGGTATAAGGAAAAGTTTTGATGGTTAAGTGTGGGACAACCCTTAAAAATAAGAAGGCTTTCATGTATTAGTAAGTCGAGATCATTGGTGGCTTTATCAAGAATACAGAAATCTTAAAGGGAAGCGGCATGACCAGTTCCATTGATATTGTCCTTGGTGGATGAAGCAGCACCCTTAACAGTATCTCCTTTCGTATTAACCCCCAAATGTTTCCTACAGCAAACAATAAAATGGTGTGAAGTTTTGCCATAATAAGTAGTCTGGCAGCTACTGCATGAAAACGTATATACTATAGAGGAACACATATGTATAGGGACAGTGTTTAAAGGAGAAAAAATTTTCAATGCATTTGGCTGACTGAAAAATAGTGCGAAAGTCAATGTGGGGGTACACTTTACCCAAAAATTTTCAAAGTTCCTTTTTAACATGAATACTATGACTAGCTTTGATTTGTCTAGTTTATTGACCAATATTCTGCTTGATGAGACTATCACTGTGTTAACAAGAAACTGAACAAGTTTGAATTTGAAAACTAATTGTGCTTCCAGCTGGGGTGTAGTGTAGCAAAAATTTGAAATGGGTTCTGGCATGTGAAACTGAATTAAGAGTCCTCCTACCTGACAACTTTCCTTCTGATTGTTGCCAATGACAATTTTCCCTAGGGGTATCAGCTCCGCCCCAGAAGTGTTTCAACACAAGCTGCATTAACTTATTGACGACTATCCTATGCGAGAAAGAGATGTAGCATATAGACATTGATAAGGAGAGGACTATCATAGACTTACATGTACCTACCAATGGGTCTAGCACAATATCTTCATAATTATTGTCACAAGTGTCAGGCATCGCAAAGCCACTGCATGCACTGACACAGAATGAAATATGTGGTTTTGGGGTGATGCCCAGCAGGCATTCCTGGATGCTTGAAAGAAAGCAGTCCGAGAGATCCTGGTACTCTGCAATCCCAAAATGTGTCCAATGTATGAAAAGGAAAGAAATGTATCTGGCTGATACACTCAACAGAGCACATCTGCCAATTGTAAAAGTAGCACCAGGGACTCAAAGCCGACTGTTTGCATAAAAAAAACCATGTGTCAGCTGATGATCCTGTACTACAGCAAGTCTGAGTAAACATTTGTTTTGGTTGACCAGAGTCCAAATTTGGGGGCACCAGGGAAACCCTATCCCTAGTATTGCCACTGGGATACTCTGACAGTTCAAGACCAACTAGTGCTCAAAGGTTAACAGCTTGTGGTGCCAGCCTGTCTACAAAAGGTTCTAATGATATTGACACACAGTAATCACGAGGACTGTCTGGAAAGGACCAGAAAGCCTCTACTAGCCTTGACCAAGTGAGTATGAGTATGTGGCCAAATGTGTCTGTCACATCACAGTGGCCAGCAGAAGAAACTACTGATGCAACATGAGGAGGCAGCTCAACCTTGATCAAAGGTTGGAGATGACTTCTGTGACTTGAACAACGGACTCTATTAGATAATTTGTGACTATTACAGTAGGTTCATTTTCTAGTCTGACGGAATAGGGATCCAGTTTTGCAATGAGCAGTACGGCTGTCATGCATATATGCTGATCGCAGGAGCATATGTATGAATAGTATTATAAGTTTGCTACACTTTTGCTTTACCATGGAATTAACTCTAGTCCATTTAAATATTTTTGGTATTAAGGTGACATATAAACCCTTTGCGCAGCTGGTCATTTTACTGAAGTTGCCAAAATTTAGAGCCAGTCATTGTTGAAATGTAGACAGTCATGACCAGTGACGGACCGTTATTTTGACCCCTGTAATTACATTGATGTTGCTAAACTGACATTAGTGACATCACACAGCAGCATTATGGAGATGAAGGCAGTGCTTACCCTCTCATGGAATACCTGATATTGTTATGGCAGGACTTGAGCCCCAGATTGCCTCGGCTGAATTTGCAATATTTGCTAGGATGTGGATGTGCAGACACAAGAAGTCCTCACAATATCCTCTTCCTCATTCAAGTGGTAAGGTTGAGAATGCTATGTAGACTGTCAAACATATTTTCACCAAGTGCCAGGAGTTAGTCCAGTCAGAGTTTCTTGCTTTACTTGATTGGCACAACACACCAGCAGAGGGAGTTGGCACTAGTTTAGCACAGCAATTCATGAGATGTCATTCCAAATTTTCCAGCAGCTTTACTCTGATTACTTTCATAATACTCTAAAATCTTTAAGCTGCCTTTGATCGTCATGATGACAATCATAAAAGGTTCATCACAAATTGCATTGATATTAATGTTTGTTCTTGGTGCCTGAATTTTTCTGAGTTTGTGTCATTCAAGATCAAGAAATCCCCAAGCAAGTGGTTCTCCTACTACTACACCTGTTGTGATTTTGTTGGCAGTTTATCAGTTTGTGCACAACTTTGTTGCCTACTTTTGCAACAATGGTGAACATCTTCTAGTTGTCTTTTGGCAAGCATAGTTTTTCATTTTAGCGTACTTTTATGAAACCTTGAAGCTGCAACATGTTGGCAACCATTTGTGTCCTGGCCAACCCTACACGTTCATGTGCATTTGCGAACTATTTCTGTTTATTTGAAGGACCTTTATCAGGATGGCTCATGTACTTGATATATCTAGTAAAATACAACTGGTTTGTGTTACTTCAGGATTGATGTATAATGAGAACATCTAGAAAACTTTTGTACCCATCCAGTGGTACACATTAGTATAAGTGATACAGCTGGTAGAAAATAAGTTGTGGACTGACTAAATACGTTCTTGAGAATTTATAATTTTATTTCATATGAACTAGTGTAACCAATTTTATCTAGCACAGAACTTTGCTAGTTCTGGTTATATTCCACTGTTTAGTAGTAATCAGAATGATTTGTCAGCCATAAACAGTGCAGACTGCCATGGATTAAAGAAAGTGATAGTTTATTTCATGAACCATTGGTACATGTCATTTGTCATATTAGAAAGAATTGAACAACAAACCCTGTATACCTCAGTTTTTCTAGCTAATTGTTTAAGTTTACAAAAAACAGAGAAGTTTACATTGTGCAAGTTTCTGTCTGTTTAATCCGAGATTAGCCAGTATGTATGACAGGAGCTGGTTAGAGAAATGAAAACATAGTAGGGCAGACATGTCAGTGAAATGTCTAATGTATAGAAAGTAGCAGGTGTCTATATATTGAAATGAGTTAAGCTACACTGAAATTCTGTAAAGCAACCCAGATCCCAGTATATTTGCATATATCAAGAAATCCAGTATATTTTATTTATGTTAGGGCTTTATCAAATTTTCAACATCCGTATGTATATTGACATTGGTGTATTGTAGTGGTCATGTAATCATGGTTGAAAATCATGAGTGAATGTAAAACTGTAAAGTAGAATTTAAAGGCAGATGAATTTGAAAAACTACATTCTTGTGGTCATAGTACCTGCTCATGGAAATTAATGACTTTGTGTAATTCTATTTGATAATTATAAGTATAGGATCCAAAAGTTACCATTTTTTATGGAGTGTGCATCTTGCTCCTTAAATGTCACATTTTTGCCTGATAATTTGTCGACAACATTTAATCAAGGAATTGCCTAGATTTATATAGGATCCTGTTGAGTGACTTGCTTGTGACATTTAAGTAGGACCTACAATTTTCAGAGATATGCTTTTTCTAATAAAAATGTTTAACTTTTGGCTTCCAAACCTTAAAATTGCCATGTTCTAGCTTTTTTACCCTCCTTCCAACTTCTGATGTTTAACCATGTACACCCTCATTTGAATATATAGGTAGTCTGAAGTTGCATGACCTGGAAATGTAGGTGGAATTCTAACATATTTTAACACATGACTATACATGGTTTGTCTAAAATGATCCTCCACATTACAAGTGTGCACGGTCTGGCATATGGTTTAGAGTATTTTATTATTATTGATTGGCTAAATGCACTTGTAGTACAAAAGCTGTCTGCACACTTTGAAATGTGGAGGATCATGTGGTAAGCATAATCAGGATTTAGTTTTCAATGTGGTCATGCAACAAACAAAAAGTAGAACTCTATGAAAAGTTTGGTCCCACTTTCCTGTCTTTACTTTCTTTCAAGAAATCATTTCCTGGTTTCAAGCCAACTCCAGAATACTGAATAATAGCCCTTCGCTAAGACCATTGACCAGTCTTGGTCTTTTTTGAATATTGAGTACATATGCTTCATTGGAATCTCAGATATTGTTAGTGGTCAGCAAAATCATGGTCCTGCTACCATAGGAAGAGTACGCGCCATAACAATTCATATTTTTGGTGTTTGCTATTTATATTTTGGAGTTCATTGAAGTAACGCAGGAGTCGCATGCCAGAGTTTGCTTTCCATCACACTATACTCAGTCTGGCTGCCTGACCAGACCATTTGCCTGTGTGTAACATGTTACAAATTATATTATGCACCTTGTTGCAAAGTGGCTGTGAAGAAACTTATAGAGAGGCCTTTGGAAGAGATGAACAAGGGAATTTGTTTTGTTCCAATTTATTTACTGTTGATACTACTGGGCAGTTTTATATTTTCTTGCATTTACTAGGTTTTGGCATCATCTTGACATGTAGTCATCTCTAAGTGTTGTTCTCCAGACAATATGATTATCAAGCAGACACTTAGGGATATTGAAGTGTTTAATATCTGCTTTTAAGTCTTTTTACAAAAGAATCTTCATTTGATTTTAGTATTTTTCTTTATGTTTGCTCCATTCTCCTAATGTGTCATAGCAATCTTAATAATGTAGTGCCATAGAGCTAGCAAATAACCAGTAAAGTATAACGAGTAAGTAAGTAAAGTTTGTAAGTTTACTACCTGCAGGTAAAACAGACCATTTGGCATCAAATTTTTGTCTGATATTGGCTTTTCTTTAATGATTAAAGAATTAAAGCTCAAAAATTTGCAGATGGATAGTTATTCTTTGACAGTTCTATCTCGTCTTCTTGTAACCTTCTATTCCTCAAGACAGTCATCAATGTCTAGCCAATGATTTCAGAAGAATTTTTGTAAAGTTAGTTATGTGTACTCTTAATCAAGATATCTATTTTATTTTCTTGATCCTATTGCTGCATGCCAAAAGTAATTTCCTACTTGTACTGTATCGTTATCATTTTATATATGTTAGCTAATAGATTTCTGATCAAATTTGTTTTGATGGGTTTAATGTGGGATTTTTCTTCATTTTAGGTATTCTACTGTCAATATGTCTGCTGATAACACCAACAGATCAACTTTTCATGGCATATTATACTGGCATGCTTCTTGTGGATCTTTCTGTTGTCCTTTATTTAAACGTCCACAATGCTTTTGATATTTATCAAGAGTTACAGGAAGATGAGCATCCATTTTGTTTATCATCAATTTTGCTCATTTCTCCTGTTGTTGTCCTATCCTGGGTATTTTTTATATTCTCTGTAGTCATGTATGCTAAGGCATTTCAGTCATGCAAACCTGTTATCATGGCTACCTCCCTTATTCCTGTCTTTCTACATGCAATCAGCGATGAAGGTGATTATAAAGATCCTCCCATAATTGCTTGTTGCAGCTTTGGCATCTCTGTGTTTGTAGTACTTGATACCATGTATAATTGCACTCTGGCCCTCATTAGCAGTGCAAAAGCTGCCCTCTGTTTGATTATAACACGCATAAGGATATATGGCTTTCTAATTCTACTTATATTTCAATGGAGAAGACTTGGATTGCAATCAGTCTTATCCTTGTATTGGACTTTGATCTGGAATTTGTACCTAATGTTTCATCTGATGTTTGTGCAGCAAGAATGCTCATCTCCTTTACTTCTGGCTTGCATCTCTTATAGCTGTAATTCATTTATCAAAATAGTATCTCTGTGCTTTGTTATTCATTATTTTTCAAAAGTGGCTCTTGACGTAGTAAGACTTTGTGTACAAGATGATGGTTTCTTTGTTGATGAAGGACAACATCGACCAACTGGACTGCGTGAAGGGATAGGGTTCTTATCATTAAGTTTGTACACTAGTCTTACATATGTTGATGCTTCCAAGAGGATGGTGCTTTTGGAATTAATTTTCTTGTTACTGATATCAGCCTTAGTCAGGTCCGCCTTTGAGGTGGTAGAGCCCTACCTACTTGCACTGCACAGTTTAACAAATGTGAGGAGGAAACAACATTTCCGTATTATTGCATTTTGCGTGCTGTTACTAATTATTGCTGCATTATTGGGAGTTTGTCTTTACCGACTCAGGGAAAAAATACCTTTTAGTATATCGAATATCATCACTATTGGCCAGATAGTCTCAGCGTTAGTTCTCTATGGACTGTATATGTACGACTCATGTCGCACTGAACTATGGGAAGAGCTTGATGATTATGTTTATTATGTGAAAGGAGCTTGCAGAACGTTCGAGTTCGTGTTAATCCTTGTTGTCCTTGGTTACCGAGTATTTGATACATCACTGGAATGGACGTTGTTTCAAAGTCTAATGGTACTGATTCATCTCTATGTTAACATATATGTCCCCCTGAAGAATGGCTGGCAGAGTATTAGATTGCGTAGACTTGTTAATAAAAAACTGAATGCGCTACCAATGGCATCAGAGGACGACCTATTTCGCGTTGATGATGTTTGTGCAATTTGTTTAGAAGAATTGCGAAGTGCTAGGATCACACCCTGTAATCATTACTTTCATAATCTATGTTTACGCAAATGGTTAAACGTAAGAAATAAATGCCCCATGTGTCATTCAACGATCCTTTTTCAATAAAAGCAATATTTGTACAAGCCCGTACTTCGGCAAAATGTAGACGGTTATCTGGAGTACCGATTCCAAGAGAGAGGACGATTATTTCAATGTTTTAATTTGCGATTATCCGAAGCCTAGCAATAAGTTAAGCATCAGACCAGAAATGTAAATATTTTTGTTACCTGTCATTAATCCCTTGTAAAGCAAAAGCTCCAGTAAAATTTGCCGGTGTCGTCTTTATGTACTTCTTGTTTCACTTTTGACACTTTTATTAGTGTAGTAATAACCGTATTCACAAATGTTTAAGGGCTAGTATATGAGTAATTAGATATAGAATTTGTAACAGTACCACCCTTTTGACGAAGAGAACGATCCATCCGCGAATTCCTGGCTTGCAAGGTCTCAGTTATGTGACAGACTATGCCTTGTAGGTCGAAAATTCGCGAATTGATCGTTCTTTTCCGCAAAAGAGCAGTAAAGACGCAAATGTGCATAAAAGAAGCATTTTATTAGTGAAGATAGGCACCATGCATATGACTTCGTTTTGCATATAGATCTTAAGCGTCTCTGGAATTAGGTCTTGGTGACGACGGTAGGATTATTGAAAAGGGCATCATGAAAATTACCTTGAAAGTTTACTAGTAACAAAGTTAATAGGTTTTTCCATCTGATAGTCTTCACTTTTTTAATCTTTTTTTATTATCGTGTATAATTGGCTAGTTTCGATTCATGTCTCTTGAAAAGGTTGCTATGTATCTATACCGTCCTTTTTGAAGTTCCATACTCCACAGAGTATCAGACGAAAACAAAGTTTTAGTATGTTTTAAGCGCAATGTCACAAATTTTGAAGGTGAGCATCTATATGCCTGTATCGGTGTCTTTAATGATGCTCTGTTTCCTACTATATTGTCACGCATTAAAGCTTCATGGTATGTGGGAAGTCAATTAGGTGTTGATACAAAGTAGTAATCAGTGAATAGGGTTGTATCAACTCTTGAAAGTGGCACAAAGTGACCCCCGTTTGAACCCGTTCTTTGGATGGCCCTGCAATTTTTTTGCCTAGTCTTTCACTTGTTTTTTCAAAACAAATTTGTTACTGTGCTGCCCTTTTCAAGAAGATAACGCTCCATTCGTCAATTTTCGACCTACAAGGCATTAGTCATGCGACAGAATAAGGAATACGTGTAACTTAGGTGATGTATATATGATAGTGCAGCTATTGTGGTAATGCCCACTCTTGACAAATATATAGAAAGCACTGTGTCTGTTGAGGTATTACATGTAT